>PVKE010017011.1:0-31280 GCA_004027555.1 Craseonycteris thonglongyai
AGAGACAGAGACAGTTAGAGAACCGAACTGTGGGAACTCCCCAGTTCAGCATGTGGGTCCTGCCTGGGCCGGAGCCGGGATTCGATCCTCGGTCCTCATGGCCTCAAAGCGAGCGCTCAACCCGCTGAGCCGTCCCGGCTTTCCCCAACATCTATGTTTTGACTCTTTTTTATTTGGACCTCGAGTGTGTAGTCAGCCCCCAAACTGCTGTTTGATAGTTAATGCGGCCCACGGGCTGAAAAGTTTGGAGACCCCTGACTTAGACTATCCTAACAGGTTCCTAAACTAATCTCTCTGACATTTATTTTGTTCCTCTCAAGTCTTTTATTTTGGTTTTGGTTTTTTTTTTTCATTAAGATAAAATTAACATGACATAAAATTCATCATTTTAATCATCATGAAGTATATGATTCTGGTTTTAAGTATATTCACAATGATGTACAACGGTCACCACTATCTAATTTCAGAACTTTTCTATCGCGCCCAGAAAGAAAACCTGTACTTTCCTACTCTACCCCCATCTCTTCAACCACTAATCTACTTTCTGTCTTTATGAATTTTCTCATTCTGGACACTGCACATAAATAGAATCATACAACATGTGGACTTTTGTGTTTGGCTCTTTCCACTTAGCACAAGCTTGTCCATCCCATGGCCCGCAGGCCCCTTGTGGCCCAGGACAGCTTTGAATGAGGTCCTACACAAATTTGTAAACTTTCTTAAAACATTGTGATGGAGAACCCAGGATGACTCAGTGGGTTAAGCGCTCACTTTGCAGCCCCGGGAACCAAGAATCAAATCCCGGCCCTGGCCTGTGCGGACCCATATGCTGAACTGGGGAGTGCCCCCAGTTCAGTTCTCACCAGGGAGAGACCCTGGTCCAGTTCCTGCCCTGTGCAGCCCCGCACCCACCTGTGGAATGAAACTATGTGGAAAAACCGATGATGTGCAACTATGGAGACTGTTCTGGACCCTCCCCCTTCTCTCTGTATCTCTCTCTCTGTGCCAAAAACAATAAAAATAAAAATAAAACGTGAGTTTCTTTTGGTGTTTTCTTGTTTTTTTTTTAGCTCATCAGCTATCATTAGTGTTAATGCATTTTCTATGTGGCCCAAGACAATTCTTCTTCTTTCAGTGTGGCCCAGGGAAGCCAAAAGATTGAACACCCCTGACTTAGCATAATGTTTTTGAGGTTCATCAATGTGTAGCATATAGCAGTACTTCATTCCTTTTTATGGCTGAATAATATTCCATCCTATGAATATAGCACATTTTGTTTAACTGCTCATCAGTTGATGGATATTTGGTTTATTTCCACTTTCTAGCTACTATGAATAATGTTGCTATGTACATTAGTGTACAGGTTTTTGTGTGAACATATGTTTTCATTTTGCCTGGATATATATACATAAGAGTACAATTACTAGACCATATAATAACTGTGTTTAACATTTTGAGAACCTGCCACACAATTTTCCATAGTGGTTGTACAATTTACAGCCATCATTTCCATCAACAGTGTATGAGAATTCCAGTTTCTCCTCATCCTGGCCAACACTTTTTATTTTCTGGTTTGTTGGTTTGTTGGTTTTCAGTAGCCATCCTAGTGATGTAAAGTGATATCTCACTGTGGTTTTGGTTTGCATTTCTCTAATAGCTAATGATGTTGAGCATATTAAAATTTTTTGTTCATTTGTGTATCTTCTTTGGATGCAGAGTCTTTTTGAAAAGCAATCTCATCATGATACTTCAGTACTAAATCATGGTACTTCAGTACTGAAAATTTTAACCACTCCCTATGCTTAAATAATAGTTAAAATTACTTAGTGTGGCATACAAGGTCCTTCAGGATTTGGCCTTAGCCTGTCTCTGCTCAACATCTCTATTATTTTCCTCCTCACATATTTTGGGGTTTTTTTGTGGTTTTTTTGTTTTTTGTTTTTTTTAAAGATTTATTTTATTGATTTTTGACAGAGAGAAACAGAGATAGACAGAGACAGAGAGAAGGGGGAGAGTCCAGAGCAGTCTCCATAGTTGACAGCATTAGTTTTCCATATAGTTTCACTCCACGGGTGGGCACAGGGCTGCGCAGGGCAGGAACTGGGCCAGGAGCCTCCCACATAGGTCCCGGCAAGAACTGAGCTGGGGGCACACCCCAGTTCAGCATGTGGGTCCACACGGGCCGGGGCCGGGATTCGATCCTCGGCCCCCGGGGCTTCAAAGCGAGTGCTCAACCCGCTGAGCCATCCCAGCTTTCCCACACATTTTGTTTTAGCCATATTGAACTGAGAGGAGGTAGTAGGGATTTTACTTTTATCTCTCTCTCTCTCTCTTTCTTTTTTTTTTTGTCACCTCTGTCTCCAACAATAGAGGATACTCAACCAAAGTTAAGGAAAAGAGTCACCTGACCAGTGGAGTGAGGAGCTGGGATCAGGATACCTGCAAATCCCTGCTGGTTTTTCCCTTCTCATTCTTAATCCTTGCAGCACGCACTTTGCCCTGATTATACCAGGACTATACTTCTGTCTCTAGACCAAGCTTGTCCAACCTGCCTAGGATGGTTTTGAATGTGGCCCAACACAAATTTGTAAACTTTCTTAAAACACTGAATTTTGGGGGTTTTTCTTACTTTTTCTTTTTAGCTCATCAGCAATTGTTAGTGTTAGTATATTTTATGTGTGGCCCAAGACAGTTCTTCCTGCAATGTGGCCCAGGGAAGCCAAAAGGTTGGATACCCCTGCTCTAGACCTTACTGAAAGGTTTTAGCTTTTAGGTCTTCTTGGGCTGTGAGGTCTGTGTTTTCTCACGTCCGTCCACTTTCCCCAGACTCTACAATCCAGGAGGAGGCAGGTGAGCAGACAATTTGTTCTGTAGTCCCCTTCCCTCTTGTCTTGACTGCAAAGGGCTGGAAAGTCAGTTTCTATTGTGATTAAGTTATAATTTAAGGCAGTGAACATGTGCTCTGCTGGCGGCTATAAAGATTCAAATCATAAAGTTTTACAGTGGAACGGTTTCTGTAAAAGCATCGTTAGGAAGTGGGAACCATGCCTTTAATTCTTATGACATATGGGACTGCCTGGTTTGTTTTGGTTTCAGTGGAGTTTAGTAGGGTGATGGTCTGACTAATTAAAGTCAGACCTTCTTCTTCGCCACAGTGCTGTGCCTGTCAGAGGACAAGGTAGGAAGGTAGAACTTTTCTTCCTATTTCAGTTTATCAGAGACAAGGAATTCTTAGAAATCAGGAGTCCTTTTAATCACTGCCTATTTTAAAATCTCCAGCCTATCAAGCTTTGTGCCTTGGGGAGTCTATGTCTTTCTCTTTCCCTTACTGGTGAGGAGCAAACTTAGACAATGAACCAAACCTAACTGGAAGATGATTTCCTACCAGGGGATTAACTAAGGAGATAGATGGGCCCTGGAACTAGGTCACTTAACTTGCTTGCCAAGTTAACTGACACTTCTATGCCCTGTATAAAACGCACACTGATGCCTACAATGTATACTCATCTGAGGATTAGTCTTGACTTTGCTATTATACAGTATAGTCACCCATTGCTACTTCTACCAGCTTACCAAGACGTGGCTATACTTGTTCCTAAGCCTATTTTTGCCAGTGGTAGTGTTATTATAATTGCCTAATTTCATTAAATATTTTGTAAACTCAACAGTATAAAATAGGAAAGAGCTCATTTTTGTTGTTCTATGAAATCCAAGTTGAAAACTAAGGTGAGTTTTTTGTTTTTTTTTATAATTGCTGTTGAAAGAGGTGTAGGTAAGACTGATTGAAGAAAAACATCACAACAGTCTAGGAATCTGCACAATAATCTCTTTATGTTCTTGCTCCACTATTAAAAAAAATAAATAACCAAAAATTGTAGACAATGTATTATGAGTGTGATTTATGCAGGAAAGATCTGGAAAACCAGTCAGCAGACACATTCCTTGGCCTTACATCAGAAAATTGGAAAATGAATCTACATTTATATATTTTAAGTTAAAATAAAATGTTCAAAGTAAATTTATATCTTTTTCAAATGATACTGTTTTACAGGACTTTGGGGATAATCAACCAGTGTATTGGATAAGAGAATTTCTCTGTAATAGGATTTATCATTTACTGGTGTCATTACTGAGTATGTTAAATCTTTACAGAGGAAAACACTGCTATCCCCATTTTATAAGTGAGGAAACTGAGGCTTGGAGTAGTTAAACCTTTCCTAGTTCACATAGAGACAGTGACCATTCCTGGTCTGTTAGCTATAAAACCAAGAAGAAGAAAATAAAAAGTCTAATGTGGAATACATTAGCAAATGGATGGAGAAAAAAGTGTTTGTATCTGATTTAAAAAGTGATAAATCAGGAGGACCTGATAGGCTACTGGGAATAGAAATTGGTATCATTGCTTTGGAAAAACATAGCATTTTCTTATTTATTCAGTCAGTAGCTGTTGGATCACCTACTCTGTGCCAACCACCATTCTAGATTTTTGGGGTGTGGCAATGAACAAAATAGACAAAAATCTCTGACCTCATACATTGTAGCTTGCATTCTTGTACAGCTGAACATGTACATACCCTATATCTTAGCAGTTCCATCCCTTGATATATTTCTTAGAGAAAGTTTTGCTCATATACTCCAAGACATGTGTAAACAAGAATGCTCACAGCAGAATTTTTCATAATAGCAACAAAACAAAGTCTATAAATAACCCATATGCCCATTAACAGGAGAGTGGATTAACAGATTTGGTATATTCATATAATTGAATAATATAAAGTGGTAAAAATAAAAACACTATAACCATATGAATCAACACAGAGAACTTTTAGAAATATAATGTTGGGAAAGCCAGATGGCTCAGAGGGCTGAGCACTCCTCTTGCAGCTCCAGGGTCCAAGGATCAAGTCCCGGACCTATATGCTGAACTGGGATGTGCTTCCCATGCATGAGGCCCCTGGCCCAGTTCCCGCCCTGCCTGTCACCACACCCGCCTGTGTGGAATGAAACTATGTTGAAAACTAATAATGAACAACTGTGAAGACTGCTCTGGACCCTCCCCATTCTCTCTGTCTCTCTCCGTCAAAACAATAAAATAATTTTTTTTTAATTTTATTTTTATTGTTTTTGACAGAGAGAGAGACACACAGAGACAGAGAGAAGGGGGAGGGCCCAGAACAGTCTCCATAGTTGCACATCATTGGTTTTTCCACATAGTTTCATTCCACAGGTGGGCGGGGCTGCACAGGGCAGGAACTGGACCAGGGTCTCACCCTGGTGAGAACTGAACTGGGGGCACTCCCCAGTTCAGCATATGGGTCCGCACAGGCCGTGGCCGAGATTCGATCCTTGGTCCCCGGAGCTGCAAAGTGAGCGCTTAACCCATTGAGCCATCCCAGCTTCCCCTAAAATAAATTTTTTTAATAAAAAAAAAATATATATATATATAATGTTGAGTTTAAAAAAAAAACAGTTGCAAAAGAATACATACAGTGTGATATATAAAGTTCTAAAACAAGAAATATATTGCTTAAGGACACATATATTTGGTAAACTATAGAGAAAAGTAAGGACTGAAGTAGGGAAAAGTCTGGGATGGTAGTTGGGTGGGATAGGGAGGTAGGAAGATGGGGTCCAGAGGAGCCCATAACTGTTAGTGGTTATACTCTGTTTCTTAAGTTGGATGGTGATTTACAAATGTTCATTTTATTACACTTCATATCTTCATATAGCTTCATATCACATATGGTACCTTCATATCATATAACTCATATAATGTTTAATAAAATTTTAATGCCTTGAAGAAGGAAAAGAAAGTGGAAAAGCATAAAGATTAAAATAAAAAATCTTGACTTGGAGAAGCTTGGCATTAGAAAAGCCAGAAAGCCAGATCTCCAGAAACAATTCCTTTAGCTGGGTAGCTTGTACTGGGATCCAGTCCCAGGTTTTTCTCCCTACCCCACCCTATGGGAGGGTCTCCAGGCTCAGGAACCACTCTTTTCTTCACAGTGTGTGGTCTATGGCTTTAGCAACATCGAAGACTGACATTGGGATCTTGCAGCAGGAGCACCAAATACTACAGGGAGGATGCTAGATGTTGCTTGAGGAACGTATATGTTAGAGTAGCCAGGTGGTGGGCTTGGAGCCAGTAGGTTGAAGATATTCTTGGGTTTCAGGTTTCTGCCATAGCCTCGAACCAAGCTCTATGTGTTTTTTGTGAGTATGCTTGTGTTTTGACTGGAGAGAATACACCAACCAAATTTTGTGGAAAATTTTGCTTTGGTCTTTGCAGAAGCAGGTAGCCTGACCTGCATCTTTGACCCTGAGTCCTAATGTTTGTCCAGAAACAATCAAATATAGTGTAAGCAAGGAACCCATCAGTTACCTATTTGGGCTAGATTTGTTGGTTTCGTAACCAAGAAAGCAACCTAATTCCTTGGGAAGCACAGCTCATTAGGAAGGGAACAAAAGATTCATTATTAAAAAGAAGAAGAATTGAAATGAGATTACATTTTCTAAAACTACTTTCTGAGTAGCCCAAAGAGTATTCCAAGTGTTCCCCAATATATCTAGGTGCATTCACTCATTTTAAAAATTCCTTTATTTAAAAAATATATAATCTACTATACACTAGGCTTAATCCTAGGTTTTGGCATTAGTGAATAAATGGTCTCTTCCTTTAGAAGGCTTATAGTCCAGTGTAGAAAACAAACAAGTAAAGATAAATATTTATTGTCACAAATGGGGATGAGTGCTATGAAATAAATAGTACAATGATATAGAACAACCAGGTGATTGACTAAGGGTGGTCTCTGAAGAAATCTATTTAAATGAAGATCTGAAGTGAAAACCTGCAACAAATAAGGGCATGTTCAAAAAGAAGGAATAGATTATTTTAACAGTTCTGAGGCACGAAAGTGCTTGTTAGATGTGAAGAATGAAAAAGAGCCATTTAGCTCTCATTACATAGCAAACAACAAAAATTTCAGTTGGCATACAAGAAGCACTTATTTCTCATGTATCCTCAAGATCAGCTTGGCCAAGCATCTCTGCCCCTTGCAATAGGTTGAGCTCTAGTCTAATCAATGGATGTTCATTCAGCAGCTTAGGCTGAAGAGATAGAGCTGCCTGGGTAGAGAGCTCTTCTCAGGAGGACCAATGACACAGGCACATTTCAAGCCCATGCTTGGGTCATATCTGACCCAAATTACCATTGGCCAAAATGACCATATAAATGAGCTAAAAGTCAAGAAGCAGAGAAGTAAACTTCCTCATGTAGGTAGCAGGGGAATAAATATTTTGGGACAATAACCTAATCTATCTCAGTCTACCTCTTGTTCATGAATATTCATATTTCTCTTGCCAGCCAAATATACTCATCCACAATTTCAAAATTCCCCCCAATTTTTCCAAATCATGTCACAGCTTAAAGCCCAGGATTTTATAATCTCTATATCAGGCTTAAATATGGCTTTTCTTGACCTGAAAACCTAAGAACTAAAAATATAAACCAGTATCACACACACACACACACACACACACACACACACACACACACACAAAATATAATATACAGTGTTGAAATAGGTAGACAATAGCAGCAATTAGTCCATTCAAAAAGGGGAAGAAATAGATGCACATAGAAATCACCAGTCCAGGAAAGCTGGGGTGGCTCAGTGGGTTAAGAGCTCACTTTGAAGCCCTGGGGACTGAGGATCGAATCCCAGCCCTGGCCCATGCGGACCCATATGCTGAACTGGGATGAACTGCCCCCAGTTCAGCTCTTGCTGGGGCCTATGCAAGATGGCTTCTGGCCCAGTTCCTGCCCTGTGCAGCCCCATGCCCACCTGTGCAGTGAATCTATATGGAAACCTAATGCTGTCAACTATGGAGACTACTCTGGGCCCTCCCCCTTCTCTCTGTCTCTGTCTGTCAGAATCAATAAAAATAAATCTTTTTTAAAAAAATTTTTAAAAAGAAATCACCAGTCTATAGCAGTTCTGAAATTCTACGAGGTGAATGTTGAGAGGTCACACCCACCATCCAGGAATTGGGAATGTTCTCTGTAGGCTGTGGTTCAGCTTCTGTGAGTGGATCGCCAATCCACTGTTATCCTTGTCTCCTTGGTCTGTTCTCTAGGTGTCCTTCTGTTTCCACCATCCTTAGAGACTTCTGAAGAGGGCATTAAATAATATGCCTATTTGGTGACTTAGCAGCTTTTTCAGCTGACTTTCTGCTTAGAGAAACTTGAGAACTTAGATCTATTTACATCTGGAACAATCTCAGTTTTTTTAGTTTAAACTGGAAGTACTTTTGCCAGTACAACTCTCTCACAAACTTTGTGGGTTTTCTATGTATTCACGCTAGTCAACTCTATGTGCCATAAGCCATGCCCACAATTTTTAAAGACATGAATGTCTAAACTTAATTGTTGCTACTCTGGTCATGTTAGCCTGCTGTAGAACGATGTTCATAAGCTTTCTAAGAGCCTCTTTTCCACTGAAAGAGCCTCCTAAATGCTAACTTTTTTCCTTCAGAGATTAATGAAGACCCTTTATTTTGACTTCATCTTGAAACTATATCTTCTGACAGCACTCTGGATTTTATCTTTAGACCAGAATAGATCTTAATTTGAAAATCTTTTACTGGAGAGGCTGGAGATAAGAAAATTTTATTTTTTAGTCCAGTTAAATTCTGGGGTCTCGATATTCCTACTGAATTCTGCTTCCAAACTAGCCAGTTCTTTTCTAAAGATTTTTTTTTTCTATTGTTTTTAACAGAGAGAGATAGATGGAAGGGAAAGGGCCCAGAGCAGTCTCCATAGTGGCATGCCATTAGTTTTTTACATAGTTTCATTCCACAGGTGGGCACAGGGCTACACAGGGCAGGAACCGGCCAGGGGCCTCCCGCTTGGGAGGCATGCCCCTGTGAGTTTGGGGGCTCCCACATGGGAAACACGCCTGGGTCAGAAAATGAACCAGCAGCCTCCCACATAGGAAGCTCACCCTGGTAAGAACTGAACTAGGAGCACATCCCAGTTCAGTATATGGGTCTGCATGGGCCCGGGGCCAGGATTCAATCCTTGGACCCCCAGGGCTGCAGACGAGCTCTCAACCTGCTGAGCCATCCCAGCTTCCTGTCAGTTCTTTTCTGAATTTATACTTTTCTTGTTAATGCCATATCAGATATAGCTAAAAGCAACTAGCTTATGCTTTTTTTTTTTTTTTTTTTAGATTCTATTGTTTTTGACACAGACACAGACAGAGACAGAGACAGAGAGAAGGGGGAGGGCTCAGAGCAGTTTCCAAAGTTGTTCATCATCAGTTCTCAACATGGTCTCATTTCACACAGTTGGGTGGGCAGGGGTCACACAGGGTGGGAATGGGGTTGAGGGGCTCCTGCATGGGAGGTACACCCCCTCAAGCCAGGGGCTAAACTGGGGGCCTCCCACATGGGAATCGCATCCCAGTTCAGCATATGGGTCCGCATGGGCTGGGGCCGGGATTCAATCCTCGGTCCCCAGGGCTGCAAAGCAAGTGCTTAACCCACTGGGCCATCCCAGCTTCCCCTGTGCTTTCAATATTTTGCCATAAGATCTCCACCTATAGCTCTACTAGGTCATTAAATACACTTTTTGCCTTCTAGTTTATTATTATGTAGCCAAATGTGTACTACCACTACATAAAACAAGTTGCTTTTATTCCAGTCTTTTATATCAGCTTCCTTGATACTCACTAATTTCAAAACCAATGTCACATATTCTAGATGTTTTGCTGTTTTTGTTATAACAGCACCTCACTATTTAAGATGCTTAGAAAAGATGAAATCACCAAGACAAATTATGTAAAAAGGAGAAACTAAAAGGGTGCAGATCCAATCAGTGGGGAACTCTAACATTTAAAGATCTAGTAGAAGTAGAAAAGAGTCTGAGAAGGAGAAGACAGAGGGTATAACAAAGGACCATAAGGGGAGTGGATTAAGAAAGAGCAAAATGATGAGTTATGTCAAATGCTACCAAGAGACCAAGAAAAGAGATGTTATCTACAGGATTTTAGCAATATGGAGGGTGAATGGTGACCTTGAGATCCATTTTAGTGGAGTGACAGGGCAAATTCATATTGACATGAATGGAAGAGTTAATGGGAGATAAGAAATGGTAGATAACAGATGTAGACAACACTTTGGAGACGTTTGGCTGTAAAGAAGAACATAAAAATATAATAGCAGGTAGAGAGGATGTGGGGTTAAGTGAGGGATTTTTTTTTCTTTTCTTTTTTTTTTTTTTTTGATAGAAGATACTAGTACATATGTGTATGCAGATGGAAATGATCCAATTGAGGAAAAACACTGATGATGTAAGAAAGAGAGATGATGATTAATGAAGCAGTTTTTAAAAGGAAAATTCGGATGGGATCCAGAGCACATGTGGAGGACTAGACTTTAATAGGAAGAGGGTCATTTGTCTCATTTGTAATAGGAGGGAACAAGGAGAGGACAGGTACTAATTCAGAGATAGAGAACCAAAATAACGACAGCTAACATTTCCTGGGTGCCCATTATGTCAGTCATTGTGCCAAATGTTTTGCATGCAATATTTCAGTCCTGTGAACCTGGTTTTATTTCTTCCTCATTTTATAGGTAAGAAAATAGAGACTTAAAGAGGTTAAGTAATTTTCCTAAGTTTTCTCAACTTGTAAGTACCAGAGCTGGGATTTGAACCCAGTCAGTCTGACCCTGAACCCATGCTCTTAACTTCTATTCCACACTGACTTGATTCATTTTTCCACAGAGCACTAATATTTTTTATATGAAATAAAACCAAGGATGCACTACAAACCAGACCAGAACTGATCTGGGCTCCCTTCTCAAGTGGGCAGGAAGAGTGGGAAGAGAGTACTGCAAAAAAGAAGGAGAGAGATCAGACTAATACTAACATCAGTCTTTTCTCCTTTTACATACTGCATAGTTTTCAGAGCATTTTATGTTCCTTTTCTCAGCAAGTAATGAATAGCTTATCAGCAGTGTCCAACCTTTTGGCTTCCCTGGGCCACATTGAAAGAATTGTCTTGGGCCATACATAAAGTACACTAGCACAAACAATAGCTGATGAGCTAAAAGAAAGCTTGGAAAAGAAAAAAAAAGTCTTATAATGTTTTAAGAATTTGTGTTGGGCCTCATTCAAAGCTGCCCTAGGCCACATGTTGGACATGCCTGGTTTAAATAAAGCTAGAAAAAGTCTTTCTGTAGAAAGAAAAGGAGCTATTTTCAGGTAAACATTAGGTACTTAAGTACTAGGCGATCTGAAATGGGATTCTTCACATTGACCTTGTTAGGCTAATTTATGTCTGGTGTTAACATATACCTCTCAAGGGAATGAATTCATCTTTTCATGGACCAGTTATCTCCGTTCCACCCTGCTCAATGCCAGAAGCCCCACTTTTAAATACCTGCTCTTGAACTGAAAGAAAGCTGAATGGAAGTATGTGGAAGCGCTATCTCCAATTTCATAACACTACTTTAGTAGGTGTGCTGCCAAAGAGAGCGCTCACAACACTACTTTAGAAAGCATTCCAATGTGTACAGTAACAAAAGGGAAGAGTGCCATGCCTGTGTCAGGAAATACATTCATGACATTAACTTGTACAATACTTTGTGCCCATTCATTTAGTAGCTATTGAGCTAGTGCTAGGTTCTAAGCCCTGAGCTGGCTGAAGGGGGATAGAGATAGATGAGGCTCTTCTGACCTTGAAGAACTCACAAGCTAGTGGGCAAGCAGATTGCCCTGAAAAGGTGTTCAATGAAGACATGTCCAAGGAGCTGTCAGAAGAAGCAGTGCCATGGGTAGACAGGAACCAGATCAGAGAGGGCCAGAATTTAAGCAGGGTGCAACTTGATCTGATTAGAGAGATTACGACTTATAGTTCACTCTCATATACATGGTTGTTATTCTGTTTGAATCAGATTTTGGTAGAATTCCCCTACTACCTTTTCTCCCTTGAGCTTTCTGAAGCCTATCAGAATGGAACTTGTCAAGTATGTAAGGAACCAAGGAACCCCCACTAAGCTGTGAATCCCTTTTCCAGGTCAAGAGTCTAGACCCACAGCTGGCCTCAGCTCTTCTATCCAAGCACTGAAATGTCTTCCCAATCTGCCTTTCCAGACTTGGACTCCAGGTTCTCCTTCCTTCCCTGTTCTTCACAAGCTGTAGAGCCTCCTGAATAAGAGCTTGGGTCATCTCCTTTTCACGGTTTATTAGTCAGGGTTTATTAGTAATTAATACATCAAGCAAATCTTGTTTAGAAGGCAGCTTCCTAGTGATTTTGGAATTCAGGCTCATCAGCCCCTAGGGTTCAGAATCCTCTAGCTGGAATATGGGGTGGGGGGAGGAGAACAACATGCGAGATCAAGTAGGAGATTTTTATTGGTCCAGAGGAAATGGCATACTTCACCTCCACCTGCAATCTAATGACCAGAATTCAGTCATATCTAACTGCAGGGGAAGCTGGGAAAGGCAGTCTAGCTGTGTTCCTGGGAAGAGGAAATGGGTTTCAGTGAGCATACAGCAGACTGCTGTACAGTGGGTAGAGCTGACAGGGAGAAGAGACTGCTGAGCTCTGGTGATGATGATGACAACAGGCTCCCCAACTTCCATGTCTGGAGACCTAGCATATTCTACTTCAGGTTTTAGGTGGGATGGCTGGGAGAGGTACTGTTCATCCCATTAATGAAAGGAGCCCATGCATGGTGGGGAAGCATGAAAACTACTTTGAGTAGGAGGGGAGCTGACTCATGTAGTCTGAAAGAAGGTTCTCTATACATCTAGAATGTACTATCTAAATCTGAGGACTAAGAAAATAGTTACTCAAGTAACTTTTCTGTCTCTTTAGTTCAGTTGAGGAATTCTAGATGAGAATACTATCTGAGGAATTACAAATAGCATTTTTTTTATAGTTGAGGCATACGCTCTGGATTCTCTTTCCCCTCCTCCCATTCTCCTGCCCCCTGAAAGGAAGCAAACTGATGTCATGAGAAATTCCTTTCTAATAACAAAAACAAATATGAGGTCTCAGGGGATTGTTCACATCAAGGGACAGTGGTCATTTTAGAATGAGAAAATGGTGACTCCTGCTCAGAGTTCTGGCTAAGTATCAGGTAGACTTTTTCCAACATCATTTTGAATCGAGAGAGGCAGCGAAATCACTTTAGTAAAATATTTGAGTGGGAAAAATGTAAAGAAAACAAAATCCAACTAAGGCTATTTTTCTCCAGGAAAGGCATTAGTCAGGCAGCCACTGGAGCAAGCCGCCTCCCAAGAGCCTGTTTTTTCAGTGTCACTACAGTGACTCTCCATGAACTGGGTTTTAATTCTAGCCTCTAATCTCAGTTGCTTCTGTGATAAATTAATTGTAATGATAGAGGCCCCAGTTACAAGGTCTGTACCGTTTGCTTGTAATGTGAGCGACAGGTTTAGGACCCGCTTTATTTAAGATGCTGGGGTAATTACATGGGAGTTAGCATATGCAGGCAGAGATATGATTCATTCTTCCAGCCACAAGCATGACACAGCTATTTGCAGGATAAAATAGGGGAACCGTGTTGTTACAAAATGTTCCCCTTATTACACCTCATTAAAAACAAGGCTGTGATAAGTCAGGACTGGCAATGAAGAAAATCTATTGCCCCTCTGTAAAACCTGATAGGAGAGGGGCTCAGAGCTGCGCTGTGTCACTTTATTTTTTATTTATTTTTATTTTTTTGTCCTTTCCTGACTCTTTTCTCCCTGTCATGCAATAACTCACTGAATACTTCGGGAAGCAACAGACCCCCAAACCCTCTTCCTTTCTTCTTATGAAATAGAGTCTGCCCTTTCCCCTTCTTAGATAAAGCTGCAATTTTTAAGAAAGAGAGAGCATTCACTCAGAACAAAGAAAGGAGGGTCTTTTTGGCAACCTGTCCCAATTTTGTCCTCATCACCTTCAACAGGAGCATGTGGGCTGAGAGAGAGCCCAGAGCAGACAGCTCAGAGGCTCCAGCAGGGAGCAGAGCTTCAAAGTCAGAGAGAATCACAGGCAACAGATAGAGGCTGATGCCTTTTAAGAGACAGACATATGCTATCTTCCTCCATCATCTTGTTTTTTAAAAATAACTTTAAAAATGGAAACAAATTTTGGCCTCATTTTCTTCCTTATTTTCTCTCTCTCTCTCCAAGGGCACTAGTGAGAGTTTAAACCAACCAGTAGAGTAACATTGAACTACAGACCCCGGGCCAAATAAATTAGGCTCTTCTTTATCAAAATGAATGGTTAGGAAAATGTAGGGAATATTCTTTAGATACTAGCTATTCAGCACCATTCCAGAAGAGCTGTTACATGAAATATACATCTGTCTGTTCAATAGTAAAGCCCCCTTGTGACGCCAACGACCTTAGTGATCAAGGGCATGGGCTGGGAAGCTAGACTACATGGATTCAAATCTTAGCACTACCACCTCTTAGCTGTGTGGCCATGGGAAAATCATATCTCCATTCCTCAATACCCCCGTTCTACCAAATGTTACCTACCTCTAAGGTTGTTATAAGGAATAAATGAGATAATCTATTTAAAGACATTAGAGCAATGCCTGGAAAAAAGCAAGTGCCCAATAAGTACTATTATTAATATAAGAACAGAGTTAACATCAGCAAACTGCTATGAGTCAGGCTGTGTGTTAGATTTGAAAGCACAGTTTATTAAAAATTGTGGTGGTTGCAACAGAAGTGAGGACTACAACCTAATTTGTGACCCTTCTCCAGAGTTTGAGCTTAGGGACAAAGTCTCAAATTTTAGGTTGCAGATACAGGGATGCCCCATGGGCATTCTTAGTTGTTTTATTTATAAACCAAGGACCTCCTAAATAGGGATATCTTAGAGTAGTGGCCTTTAAACTTTTTTCACTGTGATCTACAGTAAGAAATATATTTTACAGTGTAACTCAGTACACACCCACCAACTAAAACAAATGCTTTATAGAAATAGTACTTTATGCAATACACTCTACCATTTTCTATTTTATTCTATCCTATTGTATTTTATTTAAAAGAGCTGATTGGGAAGCTGGGATGGCTCAGCAGGTTAAGCGCACACTTTGCAGCCCCGAAGCCTGAGGATCAAATCCCAACCCTGGCCCAGGCTGACCCATATGCTGAACTGGGGTGTGTCCCCAGTTCAGTTCTTGCACAGGGCCTATGTGGGAGGCTCCTGGCCTAGTTCCTGCCCTGTGCAGCCCCGTGCCCACCTGTGGAATGAAACTATATGGAAAACTAATGCTGTCAACTATGGAGATGGCTCTGGGCCCTTCCCCTTCTCTCTGTCACTCTATCTTTCTCTCTGTCAATAAAACAATAAAAATAAATCTTTAAAATAAATAAATAAAAAAGTGCTGATCATTTTAAGTTGATATCACCCACCACTAATGGATCTTACTTTGCAAGTGACAGGAACTTGTTTAGTTCTCAGTAAATGCTTGTTGAATTGAGTTGGAGTAGTCTAGAGGACAGGGTAGAATATGGAAAGGACAAAGACAAATGTGAGTGGCATAGTTAGGGTACAGAAAGATTTAAAATACTGCTGGAGTGATAAATTTGAGGCTGAAGAGGTAGGCAAGGGGCCAGATAATATAAACTCTTATATATAATACAAGTAAGTAGGAACAGAAAAGCATTAGATCCTGAGAGAAGAGATTTATCTATAGATTTATAGATAACTATACAATGAAATAGAAGGTGATAAACACCATAAGAACATTTCTGAGAAACTGTTAACAGGAGTTCAGAGGAAGATGAGTGGCTTTCAATTGACAATTCTTGATATTCTTCAGGATTCTGTTCTACACATTGTTCATTCATTCACTTATTCAGTGAATATTTATTGAGTTCCCACTATGTTCCAGGCATTCTCCCTTGGCTCTCATCCATCTCCTTGGTTTTAACTACATTAGGATGACTTAGATTTTCAACTGCCTATTAAACATTTTCTGGCATGAAAAAGCAAGTTTCTCAAAATCCCACTTAAAGTCTCAGTGCATTCTTTTGGCTTTAATTTGTGCCCATTCCTGAACCAATCACTGTGCCCAGGGTAACATAATACTCCAATTCTCTTAAGCCTGGGTCACATTTATTACCCTGGAGTGAGAGGTAGAATCTGCTTCACCAGAATCTCATAGACAGAGGATGGAGTAAAGGGTGGTCTTGAATACCCCATTTTGTTTCACAAGTTTTAGTCTATATATATATACTATTTTCAGTGCCTATAAAATGGTCTTTCATCATTTTGCCTAACTGATGAGTTACTATTTGTCCATTGAAACCCTGCTCAGTAATTATCTTCATTGTGAAATCTGCTAGACAGAGCTAATCACTTTCTTTTAACTATTCTTTTATACTTTTACCTAAGTCTGCCATTGAATGTATCAACCGATATTATAATTGTCTATTTCAGTCTCATCTCTCCCACCATACTGTGAATTACTCAGTGTAAGAACTGTCTTAAACATTTTTGTATTCCAAATACTCAGCTTGACCATAGCGGGCACTCAACAAATGTTCATTAAACTAAATTGTTCTTCCGTAAAGTAGTTGCAGCAAAATGTAATGTCAATTAGAAAGGGAACTACTGGATATGTTTCTTAGAATCCATTAAAGATTTAAAAAAATAGGGGCTCAAAGAAGAAATCTAAAGGGAAATAAGAAATTTAGATGAATGAAAATGAATGCTTATAGGGAAATTTATAACTATAAATACCTATACTTTAAAAATAAATAGCTTAACTCAACAACCTAACCTTCCAACTTAAGAAATTAGAAAAGAAGAGAACTAAACTCAAAGCAAGCAGAAGGAAAGAAATAATAAAGATGAGAGAAATAGATGTAATAGAAAATAGAAAAACACAGGAGAAAATCAACAAAATCAAATGTTGGTATTTTTGAAAGATTAACAAATGTACAAACCTTTAGCTAGACTGAACAAGACAGAGAAGATTCAAATTACCAAAATCAGGCATGAAGGAAGAGGCAGCATTACCAGCCTTACAGAAATAAAAAGCATTGTGACAGAATACTATAAACAACTTTATGCCAAAAAAATTAGATAACATAGATAAAATAGACAGATTTCTAGAAAAATTCAAACTATTAAAACTGACTCAAGAAGAAATCTTAATAAGCCTATGACAAGTAATGAAATTGAATAAGTAATTTTAAAACTTCCCATAAGGACTAGTCCAAGCCTAGATGGCTTCATTGGTGAATTCTACCAAACTTTTAAAGAACAATTAATGCCAATTCTTCACAAACTCCTCTAAAACGGAGGAAAGGAAGAAATCCTTCCCAAATCATTCTGTGAGGACAGTGTTATTCTGATACCCAAACCAGGCAAATATATCACAAGAAAAGAAAACTACAGCTTCCTTACAAATATATGTGCAAAAATCCTCAATAAAATACTAGCAAACCTAATCCACCACTATCTAAAAGGGATTATGTACCATGGCCAAATGGAATTTAACCCAAGAATGTAAAGTTTGCTTAACATATGAAACAAGTCAATGTAATACACCATATCAATAGACTAGAGGACAAATGTCACATGATCATCTCAACAGATGCAAAAAAATTAAAATAAAAAAGTTTTAACAATATTTAGTACCTCTTCATGACAAAAAAAAAAAAGAAAAAGACTCAACAAACAAGTAATAGGATGGAACTTCCTCAGTGGTGAAAGACTGGATACTTTACCTCTAAGAAATGAGACATGTTCATTCTCTCCACTTCATCATTTTATTGGAGGTTCTAGCAAGAACCATTGGGCAAGAAAATGAAATAAAAGGCATCCAGATTGGGAAGAAAAAAAGTAAATTTAATAATAAAAAAATAACCTAATTTTAAAATAAGCAAATTATTTTTTAAAGGTTTATTTTATTGTTTTGACAGAGAGAAAGACAGAGACAGAAAGACAGAGAGAAGGGTGGAGGGCCCAGGGCAGTCTCCATAGTTGCACATGATAAGTTTTCAACATGGTTTAATTCCACACAGGTGGGTGGGGGCTGCACAGGGCAGGAACCAGGCCGGAGACCTCCCACATGGGAGGCAGCACATCCCCGCAAGCTGGGGGCCGAACCGGTGGCCTCCCACATGAGAAGTTTGCCCCGGTAGAACTGAACTGGTGGCCACACCCCAGTTCAGCATATGGGTCCACACAAGCCAGGGCCAGGATTCGATCCTTGGACCTCAGGACTGCAAAGCAAGTACTTGACCCTCTGAGCCATTCCAGCTTCCTCCAAGCAAATGATTTGAATAGATAATTCCCTAAAGAAGATATATGAATGCTGAGTAAACACATGAAAAAATGGCCAACAACATTTGTCATCAGGGAAATGCAACTCAAAATCATAATGAGATCCTACTCACATCCACTAGTATGGCTATAATCAAAAAATCAGATAATAAGTGTTGGTGAGGATGTGGAGAAATTGTAACACTTTTACATTCCTGGTAGGAATGTCAAATGGTGCAACCACTTTGGAAAACAGTTCAGCAGTTTCCCAAAAAGTTAAACACAAAATTACCATTTGACTCAGCAATTCCACTCTTAAATATGTACCCAAGAGAACTGAAAATATGTCTACACAAATACTAAGGCTTATGCTAATAGAAGCATTATTCATAATAGCCAAAAGGTGAAAACAACCCAAATACTCATCAACTGATGAATAGATAAACAACTTGTGATTTATCCATATAGTGAAATATTATTCAGCCACAAAAATGAATGAAATACCATACATTAAAGAAGAATTAGTGCCAATCCTTCTGAAACTCTTCCAAAAAATTGAAGAAGAGAGAACACTCCCAGACTCATTTTATGAAGCCAGCATTTTCCTGATACCAAAGACAGATAAGGGCACTACAAGAAAAGAAAACTGCAGGGCACTAGCCCTGAGGAATATTGATGCAAAAATCTCAACGAAACATTAGCAAACGGAATTCAATAGCACATTATAAGGATACTATACCATTATCAAGTGGGATTTATTCCTGAGATGCAAGAATGATTTAACATACAGAAAGCAATGGGACATACTACATTAATAGAATGAAAGATAAAAATCATATGATCATCTCAATAGATGCAGAAAAAGTATTTGACAAAATACAACAACATTTCACAATAAAAGCTCTCAACAAATTGTATATAGATGGATCAAATCTCACCATAATAAAGACTATATGTGGCAGCTAATATCATACTGAATGGTGAAAAGTTGAAAGCTTTTTCTCTAAGATCTGGAACAAGACAAGAGTGCCCACTCTCATCACTCCTATTCTTCATAGTACTGGAAGTTCTAGCCATAGCAGTCAGGCAAGGAAAAGAAATAAAAGGCATCAAAATCAGAAAGGACAAAGTAAAGTCCATTTGCCAATGATATGATCTTATGTATGGAAAATTCTAAAGACTCAAAACTGTTTGGACTAATCAACAAATTCAGTAAAGTCTCAGGATACAAAACCAACATATAGAAATCAGTTGCCTTTCTATACACTAACAATGAAATATCCAAACAAGAAATACAGAAAACAATCCCATTCACAATAGCATAAAAAACAATAAAATACTTAGGAATAAATTTAACCAAGGAGGTAAAAGATCTTAAGACTTTGATGAAAGAAATTGAGAGACACACAAATAAATGGAAAGATTTTTCATGTTCGTGGATCAGAAGAATTAATGTTGTTAAAATGTCTGTACTACTCAAAACCATCTATAGATTCAATGCAATCCCTACCAAAATTCCAATTGCATTTTTCACAGAAATAGAAAAACAATCCTAAAATTTGTATAGAACTACTAAAGACCCCAAATAACCATAGCAATCCTGAGAAAGAAGAACAAAGCTGGAGACATCACATGTTCTGATTTTAAACTATATTACTAAGCTATAGTAATGAAAACAATATGGTGTTGGCATGAAACTAGATGAAGAGCAATGGAAGAGAATTGAGAACCCAGAAATAAACCCTTACATATGCAATCAACTAATGTTTGACAAAGGATCCAAGAACACTCAATGGAGTAAAGATAGTTTCTTTCTAAATGGTGCTGGAAAAACTGGATGATCACATGCAGAAGAATGAAATTGGACCCCTATCTTATACCATTCACAAAAATTAACTCTTAAGTGATTAAAGACTTAAATATAAGACCTGAAATGGTAAAATTCCTAGAAGAAAATAGAGAAAAGGTTTCATGACATTGGTCTTTTTTTTTTTAAGATTTATTTTATTGTTTTGATAGAGAAAGACAGAGAGAGACAGAGAGAAGGGGGAGGGCCCAGAGCAGTCACCATAGTTGTGCATCATCAGTTTTCAACATAGTTTTATTCCACACAGGTGGACGTGGAGCCATGCAGGGCAGAAACTAGGCTAGGGGGTCTCCCTCATGGGAGGCACGCCCCCACAAGCTGGGGACCTCCCACATGGGGAGCATGTCCCAGCTCAGCATATGGGTCCACTCAGGCAGGGAACGGGACTTGGTCCTTGGACTCCAGGGCTGCAAGGTGAACAGCTCAACCCGATGAACCATCCTGGCATCCCCATGACATTAGTCTTGGTAACAATTTTTTGGATATGCTACCAAAAGCACAAGCAACAAAAGCAAAAATAAATAAGTGAGACTATGTTAAACTAAAATGTTTCTATACAACAAAAGAAACAACAAGATGAAAAGACAGCCTAGGGAATGGGAGAAAATATTTGCAACTCAACAAATATGAGGGGTTACTATCCAAAATATGTAAAGAACTCATTCAACTCAATAGCACACACACACAAACATGCACACGCACACAATCAAAACAATCCAATTAGGGAAAGCTGGGATGGCTCAGCAGATTGAGCGCTCACTTTGAAGCCCCGGGGACCAGGGATCGAATCCCGGCCCCAGCCCATGCAGCCCCACATGCTGGGCTGGGGTGTGCCCCCAGTTCAGTTCTTGCCAGGACCTATGTGGGAGCCACCGGCCCAGTTCCTGCCCTGTGCGGCCCCTCGCCCACCTGTGGAGTGAAACTATATGGAAAACTAATGCTGTCAACTGTGGAGACTGCTCTGGGCCCTCCCCCTTCTCTCTGTCACTCTCTGTCTCTGTTTCTCTGTCAAAAATCAGTGAAATAAATCTTAAAAAAAAAAAATCCAATTAAAAAATGAGCAGAGAAACTGAATAGACATTTTTCCAAAGAAGATGTACAAATGGCAAAAAGTACATGAAAAGGTGTTCACCATCACTAATCATCAGGGAAATGTAAATTAAAACCACAATGAAATATCACCTTGCACCCATTAGAATGACTATTATCAAAAAGACAGGAGGGGAAGCCGGGATGGCTCAGTGGGTTAAGTGCTCACTTTGCAACCCCAGGGACCAAGGATCGTACCCTGGCCCTGGCCCTTGCGGACCCATATGCTGAACTGGGGAGTGCCCCCAGTTCAGTTCTCACTGGGGTGAGACCCTGGCCCAGTTCCTGCCCTGTGCAGCCCCAAGCCCACCTGTGGAGTGAAACTATGTGGCAAAACCAATGGTGTGCAACTATGGAGACTGTTCTGGGCCCTCCCCCTTCTCTCTGTCTCTGTCTCTGTATCTCTCTCTCTCTCTCTGTCAAAAACAATAAAAATTAAAAATTAAAAAAAAAGACAGGAGATAACAAATGTTGGCAAGGATTTGGAGAAGGAATTCTTGTACACTGTTAATAGGAATGTAAATTGGTACAGCCATTATAGAAAACATGGAGGTGCCTCAAAAAATTAAAAATAGAACTATCATATGATCCAGCAAGCCCACTTCTGGGTATATATCCAAGGGAAATGAACTCAGTATATTGAAGAGATATCTGCTCCCATTTTTACCACAGCATTATTCACAAAAGTCAAGACATGAAAACAACGTAAGTCTTCATCAGTGGATGAATATGATATATATATATCATTGTGTGTGTGTGTGTGTGTATACACACACAATGTAATGTTTTTCTTTTTTTTCTTTTTATTGTTTTTTGACAGTGAGAGAGACAGACAGACAGAGAGAAGGGGGAGGGCCAGAGCAGTCTCCATAGTGGACAGCATTAGTTTTCCATATAGTTTCACTACACAGGTGGGCACGGGGCTGCACAGGGCAGGAACTGGGCCAGGAGCCTCCCACATAGGCCCCAGCAAGAACTGAACTAGAGGCACACCCCAGTTCAGTATATGAGTCCGCATGGGCTGGGGCCGGGATTTGATCCTCGGTCTCCTCAGCTGCAAAGCGAGCACTTAACCCACTGAACTATCCCAGCTTCCCCACAATGCAATGTTTTTCAGTCATAAAAAAAAGAAGGAAATCCTGCTATTTGCGACAACATGGATGGGCCTTGAAAGCATCCTGCTGAGTGAAATGAGCCAGACAGAGAAAGACAAATACTGTATGATCTCACTTATTTGTGGAATCTATAAAAAGCTGAATTCATCGAAACAGAAAGTAGAATGGTGGTTGCCAGAGGATGGCAGGTTGGGGAAGTAAAGAGATGTTGATCAAAGGGTACAAACTTTCAGTTATACGATGAGGAAATTCTGGGCATCTAATGTACAGCACGGCAATTATAGTTAACACTACTGTATTATATACTTGAAGGCTGCTAAGAGAGTAGATCTTAAATGCTTTCAGCACAGAAAATGATAATTATGATAGGTGATGGAGGTGTTAACTAACTCTACTGTGGTAAACTTTTGCAATATGTGTACACCTTCAACTTACACAGTTCAATAAAGCTGAAAAAAAGGGGAAATGAAGTATTCACAGATGCTATAACATGGATGAACTTTGAATACATTATGTTAAGTAAAAGAAACCAGACACAAAAGGCCATGTATTCTTTTATTCCATTTATATGAAATATCCAGAATAGACAAATCTATAGAGACAGAATGTAGATTAGTATAATAGTTGCCTGGGACTGGGAGGGATTAAGAGGATTGGGGATAACAGCTTAAAAGTAGAGTTTGCGGGGGGAGGTGATGAAAAGTTCTAAAGTTCATTGTGGTGATGGCTGTACAACTCTCTGAATATAGCAAAACCATTTGTTTTTACACTTGAAACAGTCTATTGTATGGTATGTAAATTATCTCAGGAAAGATGTCTTTAAAAAGAAAAGAAATCATGAGAACTCAAACTGGAACAGTAACAGTGAGGATGGAGAAGAGGGGATAAACTAAAGAGAGATTATGGAGGTAAAGAATCTACCAGACTTTGTTAAAGTTTTGATTTATGGACAAGTGAGAAGAAATCAATTCATGATAAAATTTCTAAGTTAGGTGTGTGGGAGTAATGGACAACACCATCAACAGAAACAGGAAATACAAAAATTCTTAAGTAAATTTGGGTGGCAAGATAATTATTTTCAGATTTCCACAGTGCTTGGCACAGAACAGGTGATAATTAAATATCTAATTAATTCAACAGTGCTAGGCACTAAAGATACAACAAGATGATGTCAAAGATTGCCTTGAAAGAATGTATACCGGTAGTCTAATAGGTATACAGGCAACTTAAAAAGTAGTTACATAAAATATGATGAGTCTTTTTATGGAGCTGGTACAAGTTGCTTTAGAAGTATGTAGTTAGTAGGGAGAGAAGGGAAGACCTAAATAATGAATCGAAGTTAGCTAGGCAATGGAGTACTAGGGAAGGAGAGATTTGGGGCAGTACAATATGCTTTCTAAGCAGAATATGCTATGTACATATTGGCCCAGAGATGAAGGAAACAGAAAGTAGATCAGGATAGCTAGAGCTCCAAGGAGGCAGAGTTCTATTTTGTTCACTGCTGTACTGCATTTAGAATAGAGTCTCGCACATAGTAAGCACTCAATGCATGTTCACTGAATGAATGAATAAACAGTGGCAAGAGGTAATGTTGGAGAGGTGGGCAAGGGCTGGTCATGTGAGGCTTTTTTTTTTTAAGATTTGTTTTTATTGTTTTTGACAGAGAGAGATACAGAGACAGAGACAGAAAGAGAAAGGGGAGGGCCCAGAACAGTCCCCATAGTTGCACATCATTCGTTTTTCCACATAGTTTCATTTCACAGGTGGGCGGGGCTGCACAGGGCAGGAACTGGGCCAGGGTCTAACCCCGGTGAGAACTGAACTGGGGGCACTCCCCAGTTCAGCATATGGGTCCGCACGGGCCGGGGCGGGATTCAATCCTTGGTCTCCAGTGCTGCAAAGTGAGCACTTAACCCACTGAGCCATCCCGGGTTCCCCCATATGGGGCTTTTATGAGCCTTGTTAAGGAGCTTGGACAGAATCTTAAAGACAATGGGAAGCCATTGAAGAGTTTTAAGTAGGGCAGAAACATGACAGATTTGTATTTTAGAAGAAGCAGTATGTATATAAAGTAGAGAATAAAGAGTAGCTCGGGATAGGTTGGGAGACAGAGTAAACAGAGGGACCCATCCACTGAGATGAAAGTACAAATCAATGTAAAAGGGAGAGAGAATGAGTGCAGCTTTTGACATACTAAATTTTGGGTGCCTGTGGGAAATACTGGTGAAGCTGGGGATACAGGCAGTTTTATCAGAGTGGAACACAGAAGAGGAGTCTGGGCTAGTGACAAAGTTGGAGTCACTAACATGTATACGAGGTTTAACAATTAAGTTCACGAACTCACCACCATTGGCAGCATTGTATAAACAACTCAGTAAGGTTTCATAACCTTGGTATATAAGTCTCACAGCTGTGTTCATGTCGATGTATGGCAGTGTCTTGCTGAGTGGCGTTCACTATTATTGCGTTTTTGTGTGCCATCTCAAGACTGCCAGAGCTTGAATTAGAGCAACAAACAAACAAATTTTCTTGTTAAACTTGGCAAGAGTGGAAATGAAATCAAGGACATGTTAGTCTAAGTTTAGGAGGATAATTCCATGAAGAAAATGGCAGTGTACAAACAGATTAAATGCTTTTTCTGAGGGGAGAGAAAGCATCACTGATGAAGAGAGGTCCAAGCAGCCAGTAACGAGCAGAACTGATGAAAACATTGCAAAAATCCATCAAATTATGCTTCCGAATCATCAGCTGATTGTGAAATGCATAGCAGACTAAGTAAACATCAACAGAGAAACAGTTAGGAAAATCTTAACTGAAAATCTTGGCATGAGAAGGGTGTTGCAAAAATGGTCCTGAAGGAGCTCACCTATGAACAAAAGCAAAGGAGACTTGAAGTTTGCCAAGACCTTTTGGGGAGGAGGAAAGAATGTTTTAGACTGTGTTATCACTGGTGATGAAACATGAGTATACCAATACAACCCTGAAACAAAGCATCCATGTACACAATGGAAGTCAGCCAATTCTCCGTGACCAAAACAGTTCTGTCAGTTCAAACCAAGAGTCAAAATGATGTTGCTAACCTTTTTTGATATTAGGATTGTTCCTTATGAATTTGTACCAACTGGACAAACAGTCACCCAAATTGACTATTTGGAAGTGCTGAAAAGGCTGTGTGATAAAGTTAAATGAAAATGACCAGAACTTTTTGCCAACAGCTCGTGGCTCTTGCATCATGACAATGCACCGGCTCACATGGCATTGTCTGTGAGAGAGTTTTTAGCCAGAAAACAAATAGCTGTGTTGGAACACCCTCCCTACTCACCTGATCTGGCCCCCAATGACTTTCTTTACCCAAAGATAAAGGAAATATTGAAAGGAAGACATTTCAGTGACATTCAGGACATCAAGGGTAATATGACTATGACTCTGATGGCCATTCCAGAAAAAGAATTCCAAAATTGCTTTGAAGGATGGACTAGGTGCTGGCGTCAGTATATAGCTTCCCAAGGGGAATACTTTGAAGGTGACCATAGTGATATTCAGCAACGAGGTATGTAGCACTTTTTCTAGGATGAGTTCGTGAACTTAATGGTCAGACTGTATGATAACTAGAGTTGTGGAAGTAAATGAGATAACCCTGGAAGAAGGAGGTACACTTGTAGGCATGAGAATGAATGAGTGAATGAATGAATAAAATGCAAAAACCTGCACTGACTAGATTTGGCTAGAAACCTACAGAATGAGGAATGCTGTTGGAAGAAAGGAAGGCTTAAATTAATGAACTGGTACTCCCTCCCAACCCCACACTGAGAGCTGGGTGTAAGGAAACAAAGCTATGTGCCCTGGAGTAGGCAAGCATGACTTGCCACATCAGCAGTTCCTACTTTTCACCCTTGCCCTGTGCCACCACCCTGGTAACATGGCTGTCTAGTCCAGTGTGGTGCTGCTTTGTAATAGATTTGTGTGATGTGAGCCGATGGTCCAGAGCACAGATCTTATTCTAGCTCTTCCCTTCCCCCCAATAATGAAACAGCCACCCCTGTTCACCTAACAACTTGCTAAAATTAAAACTTAATCAAGCATGTTCACTTGGGGATGCTGAATAATTTCTCAGCTTGCCCCAGAGAACAGGGAACTGCTAGGTCAGACAATTACATCGCAAGGACTGCAAGAGGTGCCTGCATTTTTTTGTGTTCCGCCTCCGAACTCCTGAGGGGCAGAAAAGCGAAGGTGCCTGCCTCCTACCTACCTGTTTGTTGCATCAAAGTTGAAGGGTCCTAGATAGTAATATCTTCTCCATGACCCTGGCCTGAGGATGGGAGCAGGACCTTCTGGACAATTTCTTCTCCAGCCAGTTCTTCCCTTCCCCTGGATACAAAGAGACAGTTACACTAGTGTCACCTTTCAAATAAATTCTGGGTCTTAGAGCCCAGAATTCCTGAGGCATCTCTGGAGATTCCTTTAAAACAGTGCTGTTATGACAGACATATTTGATGTGTCTGTCTTATTCTTTCCTATTGTGCTCACCTTATCCACATTCCAGATACTTTTTTAAGGGTCTTGTTGGTTCTTGGCATCTAAGTATATAATAATTCTGCCCACCACCAACCACCAGTATTCCACTCTACTTAGAGATCGAGCTCCTCCTGTATAAAATCAACTGCCTTTTATGCTTTTATCCACCTGTGTGGATAATCTCCTAGAATCTTGACTGAACACCAAGTGTCATCAGAGTGTGATCAGACTCTTCTCATTCACCTGTATGTAATAATCCCTATTGCCTTATCACCACCATGTGATAATGCTTCTCTTTGGTCTTAGTATTGTTTTATTGTATAAGATAATCTCCCCCAAACAAGTCTTTTTGCATATAGGCCAAACCTAATAAATATATGATCATCTCTACTCCCTTTCTCTAGTACATTCCCCTAAGTCCAACAGTTCCCCTCATTCTGGGTTCATTTACTACCTACACTTACTGAACACATATTATACTGTTCCCAAGACCCCCTTTCTCATGTCCTCATTCTTTCAGCTAGAAGTTGCCTCTTAAATTCTTAGGATAAATCTTTCTCTAAAGCTAATGATGTTCCTTCTCTTATCTAAACTCCCAAGGCATCTGGACTGGACCTGGAGGCCAAGATGCTTGATACATGAAAAGCTGCTTGTGCTTCCGCGAAAAGAGAAACCAGCTGGGGAAAAGCCTGGCCTGTCCATGGAGTTCACTGGCCGGAAGCAATGGATCAGCAGTGGCCTGGCCCTAACCTGGCCCTGACAATGGTTGCTTCCCTAGGCCCAGGCATGCCAGAAGGAAGCCAGCATTTACTGTGGCATGTATTTGGCAGGTGGTGAACATCCCTATATAGATCTGTCCTCCCAAACTACATTTTTCCTGGGTTCCCAGAAGAGAAAGACTCATTGGCAGGTGTGAAACGGCAACCCCAGAGGTCCACACACTCCTGACAATATTGTCAGACCTTCAGCTCTAGCACACACAAATCTGCCCCAGAGTCTACCAGAACCAGCATCATCATGCTGTTTACTTAACTCACCCCAAAAGCATCCAACTCCCAAGAAGCCTCCATCACCTGGACTGTCATTCCTTCAAGCTCTGGGTAGCCCATAATTTAGTGGTTCTCAACCTTGCCCACATATTGGAATCACCAGGCAAACTTTGAAAAATGCTGATATCCTTAGGGTCCCCATCCCTACCAGATGGTTATTTCACTGATTCTGGAGTGCAGGCTCAGTACTGGGAATTTTAGAGCTCTCCTGGTGATGCTAATGTGCAGCCATAGTTGAGAACCACTGCCTTCATCTGACCTCATTCTCACCCCTTCTCATCTCCCACAAGCCACCAAGTATTCTCAAACTTTAACACCATCAATTCACCCAGAAAGGCTTGTTAAAACAGATTGCTGGAGCCTACCCTCAGATTTCTGAGTCCAAAGATTTGCATTTAACAAATATTGCCCGTGCTACTGGTCCAAGGGCCCCACTTTGACAACCATTTTCAACATCCTGCTCTCTTGGTCTTTTGACCCTCTTTCCTCTCTTGACCTTGTCCTCCACTCTACCTCAGTCAGGGACTCTAGTGTTCATCCTAGAAATAACTATACCCCTTTAATGTCCATTTTAAGCATCCTGCCCTCCAACCACCAATTCGCTCCTTGTAGTGCCCCAGTTCCAACCCCAATGGGACTGTTCCCACTGATCCTACCAGCTTTTCACTGTCCCTCACCCCATCATCCCCTAACTTCTCTCCTAACCCAGTGTAGATTCCATGGCCCACTATTATTTTTGTTCCCTTGTATACACCCTCAACCAAATTCCCTTAGTCCTCCTTCTTTCAATAGACTCGTCTAGCAAAACTCCAACCCTAGTTAAGTCCATCTCTTGCCTTCTCTCTGCTTGATTCTGGCTTCTCATTTAATTGAGAAAATGGAGCAATCAGAAGATAACTTCTACCTGCTCCCACCGTCTAATGTATTATATCAACCCATTTGTACTGTTATTCAACTTTCTCTCCTGTTCCTATAGATAGGTAACTTGTCATGATTCTCCTCTAGAAGGAGAACCCCTCCACTTACGTTTTGGATCAAAGTCCCTTTCACTTTTTTTTTTAAAGATTTATTTTATTGTTTTGAGAGATGACAGAGGAGACAGACAGAAGGGGAGAGGACCCAGAGCAGTTTCCATACTTGTACATTATTAGTTTTTTTGGGTTTGTTTTGTTTTGTTTTTTTTAGTTTCATTTCACACAGGTAAATGTGGGATTGCACGGGGCAGAACTGAACTGGGGGCCTTCCTCGTGAGAGGTGAGAACTTTTGCCGCCATCCTGGCAGTTACAAGTTGTGCACAACAGTTCAGCATATGGGTTTGCGTGGACTGGGATCAGGATTTGATCCCCAGACCTCATGGTTGCAAGGCAAGCACCTAATCTGTTGAGCTATCCTGACATTCCCCCCACCCCCTGCACTATTCCAGCGATTGTATCCCCCACCCCATTTCACCATATAATTTTCTCTACTGGATCATTCCTGTCAGCACATAAAACACGTGATAATATTTCAGTGGTGTCCCATTTCCCCTACAGCCTCCATTTCTCTGTTCCCCATTATATCTATACTTGTTGCCAGCCTCCTCTCTTTTCATCCTCACTTGAACCCTCTCTAGTTAGATTTTTCCCTATCCTTTCTCTGAAATGGCTTTTGTCAAGGCCACTAGTGACTTCCCCTATTGTCAAATACAACAGCCAGACCTCAGTCCACATCATACTTGACCTATCATTCCCTTCTCTTAGACTTTCTTCACTTGGCTTCTGAGATACCATTCTCCCTTGGCTTTCTTGCTCCTTTTTTGCTGGTACCTCCTCTCTCTCTGACCTCTAAACTTTGGAGTACCCTTGAGCTTGGTCCACCGATTTCTTCTCTGTTCTATCTACATTCCCAATCCTATGTCATCTCATCCAGTCTCGTGGTTTTAATACCATGGTGACTCCTAGATTTATATCTATCTCTAACACAGACCTCTCCCCTGAACTTCAAACTCATGTGTACCCAATTGCTTACTGAACATCTCCGGTTCTCTGTCTAACATAGACATCCCGCTTTTGGCAGGACAGTCCCAATTTTTAACAATTTGTCCCGCATCCTGCAGCATTTTTAAAAAGTCCCGATTTTTGGAAAGAATGCACAACAAGCTAGGGAATGGCAGGAGATAGACCAAATTTTTAATCAAGAACCCCCTCCCCACCGGTCAATGGTGTCCCGCTTTACCAATGTTAAAATCTGGTCACCTTAGTCTAACAGGCAGTTCAAATTTGTAAGCCAGAATTGAATCCCTGATTCTCCTAACTGCACTTCTAATTACCTCCCTTATCTCTGCCATATCAGTAAGTGGCCACTTTAGTCTTCCATTTGGATCAGGCTCTAACCTTGAAGTTATCCTTGATCTCTTTCTCTTACACCTTCCATACAACCTTTCAGTTCTACCATCAGGATATATCCAAAAACTGATCACTTCTCTTCATCTATGGTCCAAGCCACCATCATGTCTCACCTAGATAACTGCAACAGTCTCTTAAAATCTCCGCATTTACACCCGTGCTCTGGGGCCTTTTATAACATAAATCAAATTCATACTCAAATTCTGTGAATCCTCTGGCTTCCCACTCATTCAGAATAAATCCAAACCCCTTATCAAAGCTTAAGAGGCCCTATATTATCTGACCTATCTATTTCTTTCTTATCTTGTGCTCTGTGATCTTCCCTTAGAGCTCTCAGTTTCAACCTTTCTGTGTCTTATTCTCTTTGGCTGGAATTCTCTTTTCCCAGACACTCTCTCACTTTAGGTCTCTGTCTAAATGCTAAGTGTATCAGGAGGCCTTCATGACATGCCCACCAGCACCACCCCCCATAATAACATGACCCCCAACTGGCAGTCTATAGTCCCTTTCCTTGCTCTATTTTTCTATATAGACTTATACTTGAAATATTATATATTGATCCATCAATTTACTGTCTGTCCTGCCCAATAGAATGTAAGTTCTGTGAGGAGGTACTTTACTTTGTTCATTGCCATTTCCCCAATGAGCATATGGTAGATGCTCAATAAATACATGTTGAATTCATTAATTAATTGAGAATTGTCTAGGTCTTTCCTCCCCAGTGGCTGCAGCCTTGTTCAGGGAGGTGTCCCCAGGCTGTGTCTCCATTCTCTATAGCTTCCTGGCCACCACCTGGGCCCCTTTAGGTCCCCAGAGCCTGTCAGACCATTCTAATTGATCATGCTGCAGAGATAGGAGGGAGGGAGGAGCTCCATCTGGTATCACTGGACATAAGGGAGCAAGCTTGGGTTGGCTGGTCTAGGTCCATCCTCAAGTCCTCTATTTAGGGCCAGGG
>PVKE010017012.1:0-31281 GCA_004027555.1 Craseonycteris thonglongyai
ATGAAATACAGTCATTTGTGGCAACATGGATGGACCTAGAGACCATCTTATTAAGCGAAATAAGTCAGAATGGAAGAATCTGGAAAAGTATGACCTCACTTATAGGTGGAATATAAAACTGAAAGTTACAAAGACACAGAGACCTATGGACACACCCAATAACTTGGTGATTGCCTGAGGGAAGGGGAGGAGGGGGGAGGGAGAGAGGGAGGGGAGGTGGGAGTGGGCACCAGCATTATGGACACACTCAATGGTTTGGTGGTTACCTGTGGGGGGGAGGGAGGAGGAGGGAGAGTTGGGGGGGGGAGGTAGGAGTGGACACCGGATATGTGGTGATGGAAGGAGAGCTGATTCTGGGTAGTGAGCACATAATGCGATATATAGATGATGTAATGTAGATTTGTACATCTAGAAACTATCTAATTGTTAACAATCAATGTCACCCCCAATAAATTTAACAATAAAATTAAAAAGAAAAAGAAAAAAGAATTCCCTTCACAAACCTACACTTTTCAATTTTACATTCAGATTTTGCCCTGTTTTCCTCTTTTATATTCTGAAATGAACAGCCTTGCTTCAGGTCAGTGGTAATGTTTTCTCCCTTAAAAATACATCTCCATATCTCATACCTTGGTTTATACCAAAATATATCCCGTTTTTCCTGTATACAAAGTTGTTCTTCCTATTACTTTCTATTACTATAGCTTTAATTCCATATAAGAGTTCTTAGCCTTTAAGGAAAACTTCATTTCTAGTGCAGATTAAGAAGTAAGCCATTCGGTCTATTATAGGAGTGTTCTTTGCATGGATCCATTCACGAACAAGTCTAACAATTCCTAGAAATGTATGTCCTCACAGCACAAAAGACCTTTTTACTATCCTACAAGACCTGTAGGTGGCAGTCACTGGGCCTGTGTGTTTGGCCCATCAAATATTTAATAGTCAATGCATCAGAGACTGGAATGAAGAGAGGTGTATTCATTAACATGCGCCATAGCAAGATGGGAGTGCTCCAGTTTCTCAAGTGCGTCTTCAGTGCACCTTGGAGCCAAAGCAGCTTGTCTCATGAGGGAAGGGAGGAGGGGGAGAGGCAGGACCTCAGGAAGAGCTGAAACCTCCCCATCTATTTGTTAGCTTAGACCCAGAGTTCAGGTAGAACACCTCACGGACCCGCACATCTACAGATGTAGCCACTGCCGGGAGACATGCAGCCTGGAGTTTGGGTACAAGCATTGCTCATGACAGGTACACGAATGGGCCCAAGTACCTTTAGTCATCTGTAACATGAAGCTATAAAATAGATAAATGTATTCTGGTACTCCTTACCCTGTCTTGCACCAAAAAAAAAATAATACAAAGAGTGTTTCACACCAAGCCCTTCCCCAGCAGGGCACTCTGAAGACTGACACCCTCAGCCATCTTGGTGGGCCGTCCTGCTCACCGTGCGCTTCCACGGTGGCCATCAGCATCGCCGCTGGGGGCTCCAGAGGTTAAGTGATCACCTCAGCACAAGGTGCCGCCAGAGCCACATCAGCTTCTCTGAAAAGGCAGAGAGAAGTCAAAGTGGTCCAGCAGCCGACTGTAGGGGTAGAAGGCACACGCACTACATGGGGCCATGCTGAGTCACGCAGGTGGGATAGGGGTGACCGGTGGACACGCCACAGTTCTCACGATGGTCCCTGCAACCAGGACAATGCCGTCCAGTACTCACAAACTCAGGCCTGGAGTCTGGGTGAACCGAGTTCACGCTAATTGGCCAAGTGCCCCACAACCCACCCCTTGGCTTCTCCTCACCAGCTGCAGCATCTCCCTGTGCCCTCAGGCCGTGACCTTGAATCCAGTCCTGCCCTTCAGCCTTGTCCAGGTCAGCTCCCAGCAGTGGGCTATGTGCCGAGGTGGGGGGGGGGGGGCATCCCACCTGGGAAGGGCCAGGCCTTCCCCACACAGGAGCTGGGAGCCACCCACTTTCTTCAGCCTCCAGTGTGGTCTCCTCAGAGCCAAGGGTGGGAAGCGGTGGGTCCCCCTGCCTGTGGGCATTTCTGGGGTAAAAGGTGCTGAGACAATAGGCTTCCCCAGGCCCAGGGCAGGTGTCCCACCCAAGTCCTTTACAAAGTAGTGTGACAGCCGCACGTTTAGAAACATTTGACTTCTGTTTCCTAAGTCTCTTCCTGAGCACATATTTTTATTATCTCACAGAAAATGGGCATGAAATTAAAAAAATTCACAAAAAGCATCACACCACAGTTTGGCACACTCTAACCTGACCCTCCACCCACCACTGAGGATCAGAGGACAGCAGCATTGTTGTTCCGAAAGGGCCTTGAGACCTCAGGTCCTAGGATGCTGGATTCCATAATCAGGGAGAGAAGGGCAAGGATTCGGAGCCCCTGACAAGCTGACAAGCCACATAGTCTAAGGGCGACTGTGGTCTTAAGTCAATGGTGAGGTGCACACGAGAGTGGCCTGGAAAGTGTCCAGCCATGACATGTCGAGGCGTTCATGGCTGGGTTTTTCTGGACAGTATATGTGTGCATGTGCGTGTGTGCGTGTGCATGTGTGCGTGTGTATGAGAGAGAGAGGAGACCAGGCGCTCCTGGGTTGAACAGATCATTTCCCATGAGAGGATACTACTGGTAGAGAGGCCTGGTGGAAACTTAAACTCAAACCTTTTCTCTAATCACCCTGCCTGGTCTCCCATCAGTCAAAGGGGGAAGAATTATTTTACTTGTTGAGCCCAGAGTGGCTCCTTTGCTAACTTGCACTTTGTTTGCAGTTGCTGCGGTTCTGACAGGAAACTCTGTGATTTGCCAGAGCCTGGTCTACCATTTATGAGCCATGTGCCTTTGGACAGCTAACAGATCTCTTGGGGTCTCTGTTTTGTCACTTGTAAAATTCCTCATTTCTATGGCTTAGAATATTTCTTGCTTCACAGTGAGCACTAAATAGGTGTTAACCTGCAAGACCACTGCTTAGTTCTCTGCTCAGCCTCCTGAGAGGCTGTAAGTGGGACCTCCCAATACCTCTGGTTGTCATTTGTACATTAGAATTCACCATATTCACCTGCTATGGTTTTTGTGAAGGTAATGATTTTATGTGTATAAAGGGCTTAGCACTGTGTTTAGTACAGAGCAAATTTTCAATAAATGTTATGTATTGCTTTGATGATGATGGTTATGAGTTAGTCAACTATGTATCTCATTTTAAATATGGTTAGTGAACTCACAGATGAGTAAATACATTAAGATTAATGGTGAAATGACTATAAATTAAGTTGTATTTAAGACTTACTGCTATTAGACAGAAGTAATTATATTTAAACTCACTCCCATTATTAAGCAGACAATTTACTGGAAAATGGAATTGGAATAGTAGGATACAAACAGAAGTATCTAATAAGTTGTTCTCATTGCTCAATAGGTAGCTAAAACTTCGAGCCTAATATCCTTCCTGGCATCATCTCAAAAGACTTGGTCAGAGCAAGAAAAATGATGCTTACAGACCAAAGGATCCAGAAATTTTTCTGTGAGTTTATCCTAAGGAACTAAGAAGAGAGGTGTGCACAGTATGGGAACATTAACTGCATAAAACAGTGAAAGTCAACCTACATTTAACAACAAAAGGAAGGCTAGATAGTGTATGATATACCCATAAGATGGCATATGATGAAACCATTTACAATCACATTAACACAAAATACTTATGCATTGAAAAATAATTGTGATGTATGTGGAATTCAAAAAATAGCAAAATTATAGTAACAGTCTTGGATAAATTTCTAGAAACATAACACCAACCAAGACTAAATCACAAAGACATAGAAAATATGAACAGAACTATAAAAATGTGGTTGAATCACCAATCAAAACTCAAGTTAAGTGGTATTAATATAATATACACAGAAGGGCTCTGGAAAAAAACAGAGGTGTCTACAAACATAAGCTTTTACTGTAGAACACTTAGCAGAATTATTTGCACAGGGGAACGCAGATTACTTAATAAATTTAGAATGACTAAACTAGCCTTTTAAACATCTAAATGATAGAAAAGTAAGGCGATGCTGAAGATGCTCATGAGTCACTCTCTGAACGTCACAGGTCCGATCGCGCTCTTCTCACTAAGTGGGCGGCACTTCAGCACGTGAGCAACTTGGAGAAATGTGGATTAATTTATGATGGCATTTTGTTCTCTGTTGTGTTTAACTGTAGAGCCTCCCTGACATATCAGCAGCTGTTTTCAATATCATTAGCTCATTCTATTCTGAGAATAAGTTGAGAGAATAGGGAAAGCATATATCTCCACTATAGACAAACATTTCCCCAGACACATGACTTGAAATCACAGTAGTTAGCAATAGCTCCAGAGCTATTACTATGCAGTAGCTGAAAGGCTTTGGACTTGGACTGCAGCTCTTCTGGGATGTTCAGTCTATCAGTTCACCCAGAAGAGTTCAGGGTTGCCAGCCTCCAGGGTCCCAAAAGCTCATAACACAATGGGTTAAAAAAATGGGAGAATGGAAAGAGGTCCAAGATGGTAAATTAGGTAGACACTAGCCCGACTGCCTCCCAGGATCACACCGAAATTACCAATACGTTATAGGACAGTCAACCTCAAGAACCATCTGAAGACTAGGTGAACAGAACTTCTACAGGTAAGGGTCTAAAAAAGAGGCTACATTGCGATTGAAACCATTTTTTTAAAGAAATGGGGGAATAGATAGAAAATAGTTATTGATGGCTATGTGTGCTTGGATGTGGGAGAAAAGAGGAAGGAAGAACTTAAGTTCTAGCCTATGGGGCTGGGAGACTTAAACTGCCTCACATTAAAGTGTCAGCATGAAGGGGTGGAGACAGGGAGAAGAGCGTTAGGTCAGTTTGGGACAAATTTAGTTTAAGTTTCACTGAGTCCCTCACATGAAAACAGCCAGGAACCAGGCGTAGCGATGGACGTGACCTGTACTGATTGCTGGGCTCCTCTGCAGATCTTCCGGGCTTTCTCTCTTCACAGTTCTCTCCTCTCTCCTACTCTGTCCTGTGCATCTAGCTGCCTTGGCCTCGTCGATGCAGGAGTCCACCGGTTCCCCCGGGCTTCCTCTGGGAATCTCGAGACTGAGGCGGGGCCACCTTGTTGTGCACCGTCTCCCAGGATGACTGTCCTTCCCAGTCCGTCTCCTGTGTTGAAAAACGGTGTTTCGTATAGTGTGCGTGTGTGTTTTGTTATTTCAGGCTAGAAGACATGTTCATATCTTTTTCAGTTCAAAGAAGTTTGTGTAAAAATCACTGGAGCTCCTAAGTTGGTGGTTTCCAATCTTTCCATTCACTGAATCTCACCTCATTTTATTTATTGTTTACCTCTCAATGGCATTTTTAAAAATGTTGTATCCTAAGCAAAGTACAGTCATGAAGGCACAGTTGATGTTTATCTTATTTATTTTCATTAAATGCATAATGTTTATTAACATATACAACTCCCCATGGGAAGGTTAATAGTTATTAATGTTTACCTTGTTTATTTTCATTACACACACATAACATATAGAACTCCCCATGAGAAGATGGTAATAGTTATCAATGTTTACCTTGTTTATTTTCATCATATACATAATAACATATATAAGTACCCATGGGAAGGTGGTGAGTGCATAGAAGACAAAACACAAGGAAGACAGAGGACATTTCAGCAAATCTGAGCTGCTTCGCCACAGTTGAGGGGGTGGGACACCCGTGTGAGACATTCCTTCAAGGTCATGGGCCGTGGGCTGTGAGTGAGGCACCAATGAAATGGACACGTCCTCACTTAACCTCATCAATAGGTTCTGTGACTTTAAGTGAAACAACATATAATAAAAATAATTTTATGAGAGGTTGATATAACCAGAAATTCAGTTCCCACTGCATCTCATCAACACTGCAATTCAATGGCATTGAACAAAATGATGTTATTTGAGGACCTGCATGTTTCATTGGGCCGGGCGCTGTGGAGCGCAAGAGCGTACACGTGGCCAATAACAATCCCCGAGTGAGAAGCGCTTCGAGATCGCAGTACAGAGAGCATCCAGGGCTCCTTCATGGACGCCGAGGGCCTCTCTGTTCCTGTTTTGATGTTTCTGTTCCTCTGGATGATTTCACACAGTCACTCTTTCACGCTTCCTCGAAGGCCTGAGAGCTCTCACTTCACCTTGTGGGTGGTCTCCAGGTTGCTCGGCCTCACCTCTTCCCAGACAACAGAGGGCTGCCAATGCCTCTACCAGCCCCAGTTCATAACATTCTACATGAAAGGACGGCTCGATGTGGGGAGATGCCCTCCCCAGAGCAGTAGGCACCTGTGCAGAGCAAATACTCCATTTTGGGCACTTTAATAATAGTGATTCAGGCACAAGCTGGGACAGAACAGGGATTATTTAGAAAGGAACCATTACCCAAGCCGCCTTGAATCACAGCTCACAGGATGCTGCCTACATACCCCACAGGCAGCCCCGTCCCCTGAGCTCAGCTGCCTGGTGGCAGAGTGTGAGTAGCCGGTGCACGAAACACGCTTTCTCTGCTTCAGAGGACGAAGCAGTTATATTCTTTCCCACCACGAGTCTGAGATGTCAAAGCCAATTGCCTTGAGACTGAAGTGTTTTCATACCACATGGCGCCCAGGTGGCTTGGCCGACCAAGGGCAGAGTCCAAGCAGCCAGCGGACAGAACAAAGAAGCAGCTCAGGTTGGGAGAAGCGCAGTCTCCTCGGGTCTCCCGTGTATTCTTGAGCGCAGCCACGCTCTCCAGACGCCCCACCGAGCGCTCCCCACAAAGCTGGGGGCACAGGCTCCTGTGGAGGGGTGAGGTACTCCTGTGCAAAACATGGGCCGTGCGTTCGGATATTTTGCTTCTTTGCTTTCTGATCACCTCCTTCTCCCAGTAGCTGCCATTCATTCTTTCCTCTGTTAATGTTCTGTGCTTCCTCAGACCGAACCAAGTTGGCTTTGAAAGCTGGTGGCTGAGTGAAAGATTGAAATTTAAATACTTATATCTGGGATACTGGGACAGATCAGCAGGTTGAGTGCTTGCCTTGCAACTGAGAGGTCTGGAGATTGAATCCTGGCCCTGGTCCGTGCAAACCCACATGCTGAACTGCAGTAACTGCCTGGATGGTGGTGAAGGTTCTCACCTCCCATGCAGGAGGCCCCTGGTTTGGTTCCCACCTCGCATGGCCCCACATCCACCTGTGTGGAATGAAGCCATGTCACAACTAATGGTAAATCTCTCAATTAATTCTTAATTTTAATTTCATCTCAAAATGATCCTGCTACATTAAATATTTTAGGAAAACCTTCCTGATGTAATATTGAGGAACTCTTCTTAAATGCTAGGAGAAAAAATTTTTTTTCTGCTTCTCCATCAACCAATCACTTTTGTTTTTAAGCTTCATTTTCATTGTTTTTGACAAAGAGAGAGAGACAGAGAGACAGAGAGAGACAGAGAGAGAGACAGAGAGAAGGGGGAGGGCCCAGAACAGTCTCCATAGTTGCACATCATTGGTTTTTCCACATAGTTTCATTCCATAGGTGGGCGTGGGGCTGCACAGGGCAGGAACTGGGCCAGGGTTTCACTCCCGTGAGAACCAAACTGGGGACACTCCCCAGTTCAGCATATGGGTCCACACGGGCCGGGGCCGGGATTCGATCCATGGTCCCCAGGGCTGCAAAGTGAGAGCTTAACCCACTGAGCCATCCTGGCTCCCCGACTTTTTTTTTTTTTTTAATAGCTGAACTTCGGGGATTTATTGTACCCAGATTATACTTGGCTACAAACGGCAATAGAACCCACCCAGGAAGGCCTAGGGCCAGCACATTGGACCACGGGGGATGGTTTCCATGCCTGGGGAGCACTTTTTGCTTAATCAGATGTGCTCTCGATGGAGCAGGCTTTGTTGATAGAGAGTGAGTTCTCTATCGGTGGAATGACCACGTGCCGGCCAGTAGCAGGCCTCTGGCACCTGACCGCATGCTCCTGCTGTGGCTTGCTGTTTTCTTGCCCTTCAGCCAGCGCAGAAAGAGTGAGCAACGAAGCACCTGCTAGGGTCACTGGTCAGTCAGCGGGCTAAAAACTCCAAAAACCGTTACACACAGTACAGATGCTCCTTGACTTACAGTGGGGTTGTTACAACCTGATAAACCCACCATAACTCGAAAGTATCATAAATCAAAAAATGCACTTACTACACCTAACCTACCGAACGTCATAGCTGAGCCTGGCCTACCTTCGATGTGCCCAGAACACTGACTTTAGCCCCCAGTTGGGCAACGTCAGCTCACGCAAAGCCTATTTTATAATGAAATATGACACATCTCATGTGATTTATCATGTGTGTCACCATCATGAAGTCGAAACATCGTAAGTCAGTGACTGTCTAGATTTGTACATAATTTTTAATTACAATTTGATTTCTTATTTCAACTTTACTTTCACTCGTAGCTCCACATGTTCATACCAGAAGCCAAGAGATTGTGAGCGGGCATCGTTTGTGGGCTGTTGGAAGCAGAGTGAGGAGGACACAGGATTCCTTCGATCTCACAGTGAAGCCAGGAGACATCTCAGCTCGGGCACCAGGAGCTCTGGGCCCTCACACAACGTGGGAGCCGGCGGGGGCCTGATGCATCCTGAGCCCACCCCGCCACACGTCCCTGGCAGCCTGTGAGTCCTTTAGCCTCTGCCAGGGCGTGACCCACAATGGGGAGCTGATTGTCTCATGAGGGAAAAGAGAATTGGAGAAGATTCCAGGCAAGGGGAAGAAAGGATAGGGTCGGGGAAATGCCAGGGTGACAGAAACCAGCCCAGGGAAGGGCAGCTTCTGGCTGACAATGTACTCATGTTCGGACTGGCTGCATTTGTAGTGGGTTGACCAGATGTCCAGTTTAAATATATTTTTATTTATTTATTTTTATTTTTGACAGAGAGAGAGAGAGAGGGAGATACAGAGACAGAGAGAGAACTGAACTGGGGGAGAGCTCAGTTCAGCATATGGTTCCGCATGGGCCAGGGCCGGGATTCGATCCCCGGTCCCTGGAGTTGCAAAGTGAGTGCTTAACCCACTGAGCCATCCCGGCTTCCCCTGAGATGTCCAGTTTAAACAGGACAGAATACAGCAACACTGTCCCAGTTCAAACAATCCATATGGTCAGCCTCTTGACACCTTGAATTGAGCCCAGGGAACCTGGACTGACCATTGCTTTCTGTCCTGTTCCACATGGGACATCTGGTCAGCCTCATTTGTAAGAAGATCAGTAAATTTAAAAGCAGCCCACCTGAGCATGGGCACAGTGCTACATCGGAGTGTGAGATTCAACCCCTCTAGCGAGAGATCCACATCGAAGCAGGAGTTGGAGCCATGAGCGCAAATGTTATATGGAAGTAAATGTTTAAACCAATTTTTCAGTAAGAAAAAAATACAAAAGGGGTACCTTGTGGGAGATAGAAATCACGAACTCTGGGGGTGGAAAAATGAGTTGATGGTCCGGATGGAGCACATCCATGTGTACACATGAGACCGTCTCCTGTTTTAAAGGCGAGAAGATCTGTGATTTCTTCTCACTATATGAGGGTAAATGTCAAAAAATCTGCTTTGTGTGGCGTAAGATCTCAGCATAAATAAAATCACAGAAAACGTAATGTCCGTATTGTGATCACCTTGCTTAGAATGCAGTCAAATTCACACACTGTACTGAGATACCAGGCTGAACATTGCTTCGATTTCTACATTTCTTTCATTTCCTTTATGAAAGTTACATTAAGGGGGGAAAAAACTCCCTTGAGTATTCTTACATTATCTTTTTTGGTGACTGAAACAGTAATCTCAGCAAAGTTCACTCTTGGTATCAGAAAAGAGAATTTCAGGTGTTTTGGTTTAATTGTCATTTAGTACCAAAGAGACAATAGTTATTAACACTTAGTTCTATAGACAATAGTTTATGGTTTAAAATATTATGTTACAGTCTGCTGAAGTATCATTTGGTTTCAGCATATTATAAAATAAAATTCCAGGCAGAGGTAGAATATTTATTAGAAAAAAGATTACCATCCAATAGTCCCTGAGAAGTTATACATCTGTTATATAGACCAATATTAAAAATGCAAAAGTGATATAATAAACTATATCAGCTTTTCTACTAATAATTGGCTAATTTTTTTAATTTTTATTAAATTTTCTACTAATAATTGGCTAATTTTTAAAATTTTTATTAAATTTATTAAATGTATTGGGGGTGATATTGGTTATTAAAACATATCAAAATTTATATATTATATGTATTAGTCTTTATGCATCTTGAGAAAAATTAAGATTCTAAGTTGTATTACAATGTTTAAAACTGTGGTCCTTTATTTATAGACTCTTTTTACTAGAAGGAAAATCCTTAGCTATGGTTATAACTCTGTTGGATCCATACAATGTTTTGATGCTTAAGTCAGAATAATCACCGTTGCAGGTCAGGGAACCTCGCTGGCAAACACAGGTTACAACTTGACGTGAACACCTTCATTTTCCACAACAAATACTCTAACTAATGCCATTTTCTATGATAAACATCCACGGTCTCGAGGTGAAACCATTAACAAAAAACCCAAACCTTTAAGTATTGTCTAAATGCTTTTGCCCTCTCTAAAGAAACGAATACACATTTTTTAGTGACAACATACAAAATAAGTATGAAGTTGATCTCAAAGGATATATAAATATATATTAACCTTCTCTTGTCTTTCTGAGCAAAAGTGAATGGTTAATTCAGTACAGAGCCATCTCAAAAGCAACTGCTTCTTCCATGGTCCCTGCGATTGAATTTTGAAGTATCAAGTCTCACCTTAATTTCCATCAAGGATGAATTAAAGATATGTAAAGCTTATCATTTTCTTATTTCACTGAATGACCTACAGAAGTTTATTTGGACATGAGCATTCCTTTAGACAGTGTTTCCATTACTTAGCTAAATATCAGGTAACGTTTTATGATAATAATACTAAGAAGAAGAAACTTTTATGAAGTGATGGATTTATTGCAGCATAGATTATGGTGACAGTTAGGAATGTACACTAGTAACCAAACTCATCAAATTGTGTACACTAAATATGTACCTCAATAAAGTATTTTTTAAAAAGAGCTGTTAAGGAAGGAGTAGGTTGCTTGGAAAGTAACAAGGTTCTGGCTTCGGTGAAAGTGACAGCTGGCCTTCCTGGAAGTTTGAAGAAGGGATCTCTAGTATCCTATCCAATGATAAGACTCAGGAAGTGCCAACAAGGGACCTTGGCCTTCCTTTCTGACACTGGTGACCACCCAGGGATCCCCACACTGTTTTTCCTCACCCCCTGACACACCTTTCATAACTGGGTACCATTGCAGCTGTGGTTAGAGAAAATCATAATGGTGCGTCTCCGGGCCCCCTGATGCACAGGCGTGTGTGTGAGACAACTTGTAGTGCTGCCCGAGGCAGGGACCTGGGGCTTGGATACCTGGCATCGCCTCCTGACTCAGGCCTCACTACTGCTTCCATGTCCACACTCCTGCCCCTGGACCCCTAGCCGCTCCAGACACAAGGCTGGGGAACCTGTTAGTGAAGGAACAAGGGTCCTCCATTCATCAAACACCAGGTTTCCTTCTGGAATGAACTGTCTTTCTGGGAGAGGCTGCCTGAGCCCATGTCCCTTGACTTTAGTCTGAAGAATCAAGAGGATCAGGAAGCCGGTGGGAGGCACCCCACGCCCAGGGAGAGGGGAGAAGGGTGCTCTCTGCTTTGTTTCTGTGTCTCCCCACATGGCCCACAGCTGCACAGCAGGTTGTACAAACAGATGCTGGGCCACAAACTGGGTAGCTTGGGCTTCCTTATCAGCCAACGCAAAGCAGTGGAGAAAAAGGTGTTTCCAAGAACAGCAAGCGAAGAGGAACTAGTCCAAGGTAAGTGGGAAAGATTCAGCCGAGTGGGCTGCTTCCTACACCCTCTGCTGCCTTCTTCCCCCTCGCTGAGTCTCCAGAGGCAGCAGCTGCTAAAACTGGGTCTAACACGTCAAGCTCGGTGACCTAGCGGCAGAACACCACTCAGGGAAAGCACCTCAGGACCGGACGCCGCCCCTGCTGCCACCACGCATCACTGTAAACCCCTCCCAGTACCTGCTCGCTCTAAGGCCGGTCTTCCTGCCACATTTCAGTCACATGGCGACTGTCCCCATTCAACAACAGGTGTGGAAACAGCCTAAGTGCCTGGCCATGATGGCCCAGCCACACAGTGACATGTGCCGGATAATTGTGAAAACTGCAGAAGTACGGGAATGTGTGTGCGTGCATGCACGTGTGCACATGGTGGTACGGGTGTGATCGTTTTATGCCAGAGAACGCCTGAGAACCCGGTGAGGCAGTGACGGTGTTGCACCCTAGCTGCCTGCTCTGCTTTTGGAGCCAGCCTGCTTAACTTCAAAGTTTAGAGCTGTCACTGTCTAGCTGGGTGTCCTTGACAAGCTTCAGGGGTTCAGTCTCTTTATCTATAAAGTGATGTCGACAAAAGTCTCAAATCTGGGATGAGGAAAGAAAGAAGAGACACTTGATTCAAGTGAACAGTTTGTACACCAGGGAAACACAGCATCAGTTGGAAACCAAAGGTGTGCTCCCCCTACTCCTGCCCCAGAGACAAGGGGAGGCCACCTTTTGTAGAGAAACTTGGTCGATTTTTATGCAAACAAGGAATCCAAATTGCACAGTTCTGATTGGTTCAAATAGCGTACCGTAGTCCCGATTGCTCAAAATTGTGTATTCTGATTGGTCAGTACAGATGCAAATGAGAATGTAGCTGCCCAGTTCCAATTGGACTCAACAGGTCTCAACACACTTGGTCAAACAGGATCCCAGGAACTCCGTTATAAGACAGCAGGGGCGCAGTCAGGAGGCGAGAAGCTCACTCTGTGGCTTTTCCCTGAAATGCTGAGTAAGAGGCCCCTGTTGGAAATGGCTGCTAGACTCTAGTTATGAATTTGTGCCCAGATGACCCCAAGAAATCCTTCTTGGCAGATGTCTTCCTCATTGAGGTTTACAATGGGAATAAGAATGTAATAGTATACACATTTGGGGGTTGTTTGTGTGAGGATTAAACGAAGTGCTGCATATATTGTGCTTAAATGCCCGGAACTTAGTGAATACGGCACAAATATCACCTCTTATATTATTGGGGCTAAATCATTACGACTGCAGAACATGATTCTTGGGTCAAATGACTGTCTGAGATGGCGCTGGGGTGGAAGGATTGTCTGTCTATACTTTCTACCTCATGAATTTTCAGAAGTAGCACATCTTGGGGCATTCCCGCATGCGATCGACTCCTACACACGGGCGGAGAGCAATTTCCCTAGAACGTTGTGACTAGTCTTCCAGATCAGCAGCCCTCGGAGGAACACCTTGCACGTTTCAAAACAGAACTTCCTTCATGCACATCTGCTGGGTTTTCCTTCCTCTCTCTCCTCTTTGTTTCCTTTTTTTCATCTTACTTCAAACCTCTTCAGCACATTAACAAGACTTGAGAAAATTTCCCCAGTGCCCCCTTTTTTTTTAAACTGCAACATGACTCAGCATACTTCTGAGCATTCTTTTATTCTGGATACATGGATTTTCTTGACCTTTACAGGGGCCAATTTCTATGTGCTTGTCCTAGGTGACTAACCGTGACACAGGAAATAGACTGTGATAAATGACAGTGTTTCTTTTTTCTTCTGAAGGTAGAGTCACATTGAGGGGCATGTGTCATGTACTTGACATATTCGGGGTACTTTTTTTGTGGGTTATTAACCTGAAACAAGAATTCAGGGGAAGAATAATTCTCGTAAGATGTTTAGTTGGCTGCTGAGAGAATGTGTTCAGGACCATGATGCAATTCAAAGATAAAACTGGGAGTTGATTTTGAAAATTTCAATGCATTAATTTCATGCAAGAACAAACCATCAGCAGATAGACGATGGCCTAGTTATTTTGTTGTGGTGGAATTAAAACTCATGTTTTCAGAAATTGCCTTCTCCTTCCACACTCTATGGAGAAGATGTTTGACTGAGGCTTCCTGCAATGTCCCATGTGTATCACAGGGGAAGGAGAGGTGTGGTGGGAATGGCAGGTGACTCTGTTTAGTTGTGTTGTTCTCTTCTGTGAGGATAGTAGGGATATTCATGGGTGGGACAGAGGAGCAAGACGTATTAAAGGGTATTTGCTCCTACGAATGTGAAGAGGACAATAAGGAATTTCTGTTAACGTTGCTAAGGATTATGGTGCCCTGTGATGCCATTGCATAATGAAATATAAGAAGAGCAATGCCACAATGTCTATAAAATACCTAATAGCTGAAGTACTCTAGCAAAGCTAAAATACACAGATGAGAAGATGAAGGATTCACACTACCAGATTTCAAGAATTATTATAAAGCCGCGGTAATGAAGACAGAGTCATATGGATTGGCCTAAAGATAGACAAATAGATCAATGGATTAGAATAGGGAGTCCAGAAATAGATCTACGTAAATCTGGTCAATCAGCTAGTGACAAAGGTGCATGAACAGTTTGATGGATAAAGGAGAGTCTTTTCAACAGAGAGTGTTGGGAAAATTGTACATCCTTAGGCAGAGAGATGAGCCTCGACCCACACCTCATCCCTGCTACTAAAGGTAACTGAAAATGGATCATAGCCCCACATGTAAAACATAAACTGTAAAACTTTCAAGAAGACCATGTAACTGTTAACATTTTGGTCTATGTCTTTGTAAGATCTTATTCATACAAAATTATATCAGATTGTATACACAGTGTTTGTGACCAGCTTCTTGTTGCTCAGCGTTGCATAATTAACATTCTTCCCTTTCACAAAAAGGCTCCTCTCACCTCATCCCTGGAGGCCCTCCTCCCAGGCAAGGGACTCACCAAGAACTTGAGTTCCTGGAGTGGGGTTCTGGAAACATGCTCCAGGGCCCAGCTCCTCTGTCCCATAGGGATGGACACAGAATGGGGAACACTGACCCCAAAACTGTGCTGGAAGGTCATGTACCCCGTGGTGAACCCTGAAATGAAAGTACCTGGAAAGAGAGCTGTGCTTCATGAGTCATTAGTTGCAGCGCTGGGGGTCAGAAACGCTCTGACATTGGGAGCCCTTGGTTCGTTTCCCTTTGGCCCCACTTGCTTGTTTCCCAGAACCACTACACCCTGTGATGTCTGTCTGTGCCTGTCACCATCTTTTAAGAAAACCCCAAACCATGTAAGTTGTAATAAACAAAGGTTATTTTTAGTTCCGCCCTGTAGGATGGATGGCACGGGTGGGTTCATTATAGGAAATGGTCATATGACTTCCTTCTGAGGGAGGTGCTCTGACCCGGGGTCAGGGGGTGCTGTGATAGGTTTGGCCTCTCATAACACGAGGGGCCGGCCAGGTTGTCAGAACAGTTCTGCTCTGTGAGGGCCTCAGGCATCACTCCATCTACTGAGGAACTTATGAGCACAAGAGCTGCTCCACGAGAACAGGGGCTGGGCTACACCTGACTAGCTGTCCAGCCGCGTGCCTGGCACCTGGTAGATATGAGGTGAGCGCGGTGTCAGATGGGTGGATGGGTAGGAGGGAATGAGAACATGGCCCTAACTTCTTGTGGGGCCCATCGCTCAGTTTGGGGGCTTTCTTTGAAATGATGAGCCCAGGTTTCACACTCAAACACCCCCCAAGCAGCAGGCTTCTGGTTAGATGGTGTTTTTGCTCAGTCATGACAGGGAACCAAGTAATAATCTCTTCTCCGATTTCTCTCCATGTCTTGTGAAACCCCTCAAGCCTCTCGCTAAACAATAGCAACACCACCAAAAGCGTAGGGTGCAATCCCTGAGCTCATCCACCCCCCACCGGGGGGCTCCCACTGGCTGCATTGTCCATTAGGGTCACACAGGTGTTCCCCAGGCATCCAGCAGGGACCAGCCGAACTTCAGCCCTGAGGCAGTGTGACCCCAGGCCACCCACTCAGCAGTGCCAGGCGGCTGCCTTCTTCCTCACTACCCGGGGACGTGGGCCACTCAGAGGTGCCAGTTTGTTTCTCAAACAGAGACAAGCATATGGAAGGTTCTAGCCAAAAGCAAAGGAAATCAGCTCACAGGCCATTTTGATATCGACACAGTAGCCTGAGGTAAATCTCAACGTTTTTAAAAAGTTGAAACCCATATAGGACTTGCGTTAGCGTCTTGGTATGTGAGGGCTGTCCAGAATGTACCTGGCCATGTAATCTATAAAATAGAGGCATTTGTGGCTGAGTATTTTCCGGACACCCCTCGTGTGTCTTAGGAGACTGACCACATCTCTGCCGCTGAAGGAGCCCATGTCACTAGGCAATACTCAAGTGACGCCAGCTTGAAGCTCACCTCAGCCAAAGCGTATGGAAGACTAAATGTGCCACGTACCACGAGTTCTTGCTTAAAGGGAATTTGCAGTTTGGTTAAAGAGAGAGGATGAGGGGAAGCCGGGATGGCTCAGTAGGTTAAGTGCTCACTTTGCAGTCCTAGGGACCAAGGATCAAATCCCGGCCCCGGCTCGTGTGGACCCATATGCTGAGCTGGGGAGTGCCCCCAGTTCACTTCTCACTGGGGTGAGACCCCAGCCCAGTTCCTGCCCTGTGCAGCCCCGCGCCCACCTGTGGAATGAAACTATGTGGAAAAACCAATGATGTGCAACTATGGAGACTGTTCTGGCCCCCCCCCCACTTCTCTCTGTCTCTGTATCTCTCTCTGTCTCTGTCAAAAAAAATAAAATAACTCTTTTTTTAAAAAGGTTGATAACACCCACTTTTATGGAAAACGTAAGACATTGTTTCTGTAGGCATGATCTGAGAGTCGGTGGCATCAGTCTTTTGGTGGGTGTATTTAAAAGGTGATCCCCCAGACTTGGAAATGACCCAGATGTCCTTCCACAGTTGAACTGACAAACAAACTAGCATGCGCACACCAGGGACCACTACTCAGCAAAGACAGAGAATGAGCTGCTGACATAGGCAACAACTTGAATGAATCTCAGGGGCATCATTCTGAGTGAAAAAAAGACATTCTCAAAAGGGTACATACTGTGTGATCCAGACTCGTAAGGGAAAGCCGTAGTGACAAAGGAAAGCTAGGTATTCGCTGGGGGGATGCAGGGGGGTAGGGTGTGACTATAACTCAATAGAAGAGAGAGCCTGCTGGGATCATGGAGCTTTTCTGGGCCCTGATTAATGGTGGTTACACAAATCTATGACCTACTTAAAATCCACGGAACTGTACTCTCCACCCTCCATTCCAACATCACAGACACTGTGTGAAAATTAAAGAAACAAATGGAAAACACACACAGAGTCCACCTAAGACCTAACCATCAGAATCTCTGGGTGATGGGGTGGAGCCAGTGGCCTTTGCAACAAGTTCATGGTGATTGTCATGGACACTAAGTTCTGAGAACCACTGGCTCCAGGCATGATTCATGCAAATGTAAGTGTGCACCACACTGTGGAGTAGAATTAGGAATACTGATCAAAGTGTAGAATGTGCATCTGCTTTTACTCAGCAATCCACTCTTAAGGGTTGTCACATGGATGTACTCACAGGAGTTTGCAAAAACACGTACAAACAAGGGCACTATGGTGATGCAGTGGTGAAACTTAGGAACAACGAAGATTTCCATTGACAGCAAGTGATAGGATAAATTATTGTGCGACTGTATTGTGCATTAGTAAAGGGGCGGCCAGCACAGGAGCTCACCTCTGTGGATCAGCCTTCTTTCTCCCTTCTACCCAGCTGTCCTCAGGGATATGTAGGAATACCTGCAGAGAGAAGTTTGGTTGTTACAACTAGAGAATGGGAGCTACTGGCACCCAATGGGTGGAGGTCAATGATGCTACCTCACATCCGACAATTCACAGGGCAGCCCCACATCAAAGAATATTCTGGCCCCAAAGGTCTGAGGTTGAGAAGCCCTGGTCTGTGGGCCCCTCTCTACCAATACTCAATCCTGGAACTCTTCAAGTCCCACCTCCTCCCTAAAACTTTCCCAGATGCCTTGGGTATACCAGAATCCTTATTTTCTGTAAATCCTGTCTTGTTTAGCACCTCCCCCCATGACACACACACCCCATAAATCAGCACTTGACACATAACTACGTGTTATCAAATTTTGTGTTTGTTTTATCTCCTATCCTCAGTTAGGATATAAGATCATTAAGGACAGTGGTATTTGTTTTTTATGGGTGTACAGTAAATATTGTAGGTATCTGAAGTACAGGATAGAAACTGAACATGCTAATTGAAAGGGAGAAAGTCCAAGATGACAGGTTGGCTAAACACTATGCCTACTGCCTCCCGGGATCACACCAAAGTTACAAATAGATCACACAACAATCAATCTCAGGAATCAGCTGAAGTCTACCTGAACAGAACCCCTATAACTACAGATATAAAGAAAAGGCTACATCGAGACTCCTAGGAGTGGCAAAGGTGCGAAACAGGCTGACCCCAGCCCCAGAGAGTGGTTGAACTCTGGGAGGGACACCTCAGTGGTGCCCTAGAAGAGGAGGGGTCACAGGTCCACACCGGGCTCCCCAGCCCAGGAGTTCTATGCCAGGAAGAGGAGTTCCCACAACATCTGGCAGTAAAAATCAGTAAGGACTCTGTCTGCCAGAACTAATGAGAGGAAAAATGGCTGGAAATCCATACAGTCTCTTCAAGGGCTGCACACAGCCTCACTCGCTGGCAAACACCTCGTCTCCGGTGGAATAGCTTGTTCTGCTGCCTAAGCCATCAGAGCCCAACAGAGTTCTTTAGCTTCTGGAGCTCAAGTCATGCTCAACAACAGAACTGCCTTTGGTGATTGGCTTGCAGCCCGAGGAGCAGTTTGTAGCATAACTCCCACTTGTTGTTGCATGCGAAGGAATACCTCTTCCCAGGTTGAATTGGAAAGCAGTCAACTTTTAAACTACCAAATCCCTTAGAGTCATTGCTGTTGTACCACCAGTTGGTTAGGATTTAATTTTTCAGACATTTTTAGTTGGCTCCTTAACTATGTAATAGGAGCTATCTTAAGATCTGAGTCACACATTGTCATACTCATTATTTTTACTTCCTCTCTGTTTATTATCATTAAATTGTCAATGCTTTGTATAAACAAATATCTCAAATCAGATAATGGTTGCACAAATATTAGAGATGATCAATCAGCTCCTCCCTTCCATAACCACGATTGTGATAAAAGACAATCTGCATGAGGACAATGTCTAAGACACACTCTCCTAGTGTCCTTGTTGCTCACATGTGGGCATTGTCCTATGACTATGACTTCTGTTCAAACAACAGCTCTTTCCCTCCAATGTGGGACATAATATACTAAGAATGAGCCTTCTTAGTGGTGAGGGGCCAAAATACCCCAAAATTCAAAAATTGATCAACGATGTTCCCCAAAGAAAAATCTCCACCAACAGAGTGAAATGGAAATGGAAATTGCCAAGATGGAGTGATTTATTTCAAGGGAACTAAAATGGAGCCTGGAAGCCATGAAGAAATCAGTCTTATGTAAATTCTACCTATAAACTTCTGAACTTTTAATTTAAACAATGTAAACATATCCTGGACTTCCTCCTTGCCATGGCAACCAAAACATTTTGAAAGGGACCAGTCCAGTTCGCCAACCAGCACGCTTCATTTGCATTGGCCTGGAATCCTTTGTTTACATCGAGGGCCTCAATGAAAACAACACTTGTGGTTTTCATCTTGATAAACCCTGTCTTTCTGTATTCTCTTCTGGGGCATGTTTTAGGTGCTGCATGACTCTGTGCCTCCAAGATTGTAATCCTCCGCTCAAACAAATTATTTTAATTTTACTACAACCTAAACCTTTTTTTTGATTGACACCTGTATGTCTTAAGTAGCAATATTTCTTCAAGGTTTCCTTTTATTTTTATCTTTTAACACTCTAATGAGCTTTGCATTCTATTTCCTGATATGGCCACGTGTTTTCAAATGTAAAAACAGTGTTTAAAATGGTTGATCATGTGGTAGAAATTTTGCTCTGGGAAAATACAGCTTAATGATCCAGTGACTACACACCTGCTCAGAAAGACACTTCACACCGAGGAGCAAGAATCTCCCTATTCTGATAGAACATGGGAATGATTTCTACTGACATTTTCTTTTTTCATTGTTTTTTTGGCAGAGAGACATACAGACAGACAGAGATAGAGAGAAGGGGGAGGGCCCAGAGCAGTCTCCATAGTTGACATTAGTTTTCCATATAGTTTCACTCCACAGGTGGGCACAGGGCTGCTCAGGGCAGGAACTGGGCCGGGAGCCTCCCACATAGGCCCCGGCAAGAACTGAACTGGGGGCTACACTCCAGCTCAGCATGTGGGTCCACATGGGCCGGGGCCGGGATTCGATCCTCGGTCTCCAGGGCTGCAAATTGAGCACTTAACTCTAGCCATCCAAGCTTCCCGGACTGACATTTTCTTGATGGTCAGTGCAGTAGACAAGATATCCAGATACTTGGTGCCCGAGTTGGGCAGGCGAGACTACTGAGTGGGAGCAAATTTTCAGAAAAAGAAGATGGAAGACAAGCTTCCCACATGTACCTCAGAAGGGCCCTGAGGTCTGAGCTATGCTGTTTCAATCCTTGACAGATTAAATTATTAAATGCATGTTTTTAGCTCTCAGACTCTTTCATTACCTGACGTGATCCTCACAGTTACTCTGGGAGATAGAGAGCTTGGTTCTCTCTCTCTCTCTCTCTCTCTCTCTCTCTCTCTCTCTCTCTCTCTGTTTCTTTCTTTCTCTCTCTCTTTCTTTCTTTTTTATTTTTTCTTTCTTTTACAGATCTGAAAATACAGTAAAAGAGGGAAAGTAACTCCCTCAAGGTCACACAACAAGGTCAGACAATGCCTCCTAACAGCAAATTGTGTGCTTCTTTCCTGTACTAAATATACTCCTTCTATGGGATCCAAAGTACCTATAAGTTATTTAAAAGTACAGGCAAGCTACAACAGTCACAAGCTGGCTTTGTGTCTTATTTGCTATCAGGCAACAATTAAATTAAGCAAGGTAGTTCATGGAAACCAAAAAACCCAAGAAGGAACCGGCTCTTCCACTGCCCACGTCTTCCGTTGGGTGGTTGAGTCGCCTCTACATGAAGAGAATTATTCCAGGGACGGCTCCCCAGGGACTGTTCCTGCTTCTCCAAGTTCCCCCTCCTCACCCGCCGGCCCAGGTGGCTACCTGGGCCACAGCCGGAGGGGAGCCAGGATGTGTGGCCTCTGCTGGGCGTCTGTGAAGAAGGAAAGGTTCTTCAGGAAGAACTTTAGACACTGAGTTCTGAAGACCCGTAGGGTGCTCTTCATAAGCCAAGGACATTTCTCTGCTTAAGAGACCATGGCGGTGGGGTGGGGGGCTCATCACAGGGTCTCCATCTGGGCAGCTTCGATAGGCAGGATGTTCACAGAATTCTTTTCTGTGAACCGTTAGTCTTCCAGCCTCAGTTTTCTAATCTGTAGAGTGGGTATAATAATAACCTACCTCAATGGTGTTTTCCTCTGAGTTTTGAGAATCGAGCCTTGACTATGTTTAGCTCTATTCCCCTCTACTCATGTGTCCTCATTTGAAATCTGAATCAACGGTTCTCAGAATAATTCAGGTCTGGGTGTGTGTGGTAGGGGAGGTGGGAGTGCTGGTCAGTGGTTGAGAACCGTGCAGAGAGGATGAAGCTGTGACTCCGATTGGCAGCAGAGGTGTGTGGGAAGCTCAACCGCAGAGCTGCCCTGGGAGGGCAGGGCTGGGTGACAGGGAGCTTATGCCCATGACTCTGCTCACCAGAGAGATGACGGGAACAAGTCCCGGGACCACCAGGGGGAAGACTCAAGGAGCAGAGGAAGAGAAGGCGGGAGGCAGGGAAATTCTTTCAAGCTCATAAGGGAGCCTGTGTCTGGGGAAGGGGAATCACAAAATTGACCACTGTGTAAATAGCTACATCAGAGAATAGACCGATTTTTCAGTCTGGGGAGATCAGTAAAAAGAGAAAGGGAAGGAGACCACATATAACCTGAAACCAAGCTATAAATAATGAAAGTACCAGTTACTCCCAAGAAGTATCTGTTTCTAACTGACTTTTATTACAGCTGACAAGTATAAGCAAAAAAAATCCATCAAGACCAAAGTAGCGGTTATTTGTGTGAATAACAATTGAACATTATGGGACATTTCTTTAGTGATATATGTGAAAGGCCGGGTGACAAACGTGGTTTCCCTCGCCGTGAGGTTTGTCTCGTGGCTCCATCCCTTTCTGCTCTTTCTGCGGGAAGCCCCGTGGTCCCTCAGAAGTCTGACCACTCGGGTCACGGGGACTGTCCGGGCCCCTGGGCAGGGGGTCCCACAGTAGCACCCCTGGAGCTGCCAGTTCCCACAGCTGTCCTCCTCCCGCTCCCACGCAGATCCAGATGTGGAGCTCAGCCCTTTTGTGTGAATCGCACATCCCCAAACCACTGCCCAGGATAGTCATGGCGCTGCGACGTTCTCCACAGCCTCTTCCCAGGGCCCCTCACCCTCAGGCCACCCTCCCTCCCAGGCGTGATTTCTCTTCCTTACCTCACCCCTCTCTCCGCCCCACTCACTCACCTCCTCACTTGGCTCCCAGTTTGTCCCCTCCCTCAGCCTTCCCTTTGCTCATTTAAAAACTCAGGATATCCCTGCTCAAATGAATGGCTCTCTTCTCCACCAATCTCTGTGAGCACAGGAGAAAGCTTCCAGGTTTTCCGGGTGATGCTACCCACTGTGCCCCGCCTCCTCGGAATGTAGAACTTAGACAACAAGCCCATTGTTTTCCCTGTGTCTTCAGTCCAAGGATATGACTGCGACTTAATGATGTTGTGCCAGATTGTTCGTTCCTGACATAACCCTGGCTGTGCTAGATCCACCCTCACATGCTGTGAAGACCTTTGCTCTGCCGCCTCCTCAGCCCGGGCCCCTCCCGCCTCGTGTCCTCATCTCTCAGTGAAGCAGCCTCCAGCCCTCAGGTTGTGTCTCCCCTACTTGACGGCTGGCCTTGCGGTCTATTTTCTTCGTAGTCTTTGTTTGATCACTTCATACATCTTTGTCTTCTCTTCTCCATCTTCAATGCCCTGATTAAGGCTTCGAGAACTTAAGCCTTGCAGTCAGTCACCTATAAACACATACAACCACAGTGACGTGCCCTTGGGTACATGACCCCACGGGTCCAACGGTCAGTTTTCTTGCCTCCCAGATGGAAATGGGAACAGGGTGTTTCTCAGAGGGCATTCTGTGAGGATAAAAAGAGGCCGCGTTCCAAAGACCTGAGTCCAGTATTGGCACCTGGGCAGCTCCCACCAAAGGCCAGCTTGTTATGTGTGGATGAATCAGGACGAAAGGCGTGGGCAGGGCCAAGAAGATGAGGAAACACTGAGCTAATCGGGAAAAGGATCAGCTGGTGGATCAGGGAGACGCATCGGCTCAGGCAGGCGTGGGAATTACCGTAGTTGGGATAGAAGCCCGGTGGCTGCCGTGACTTCTGCGCTTGTCAGCCTGTGAGGGCTGGTTGAGCAGACCGTGTGGTGCTCGCCGTGAGCGTGGAGCAGGGAGCCCCCTCCACAAACTCCGCTGTTGCCAAAAGCAGGAGCAGGAGGGGACGGCAGGCTTGACCTGCTGGACGGCAGTGAGATTCTCCCACAGATCAGTGTCGTTTCCCAAACTGGAAACCTGACCAAGTAGCAGGAGGCCTCTGCTTGTCAGCCAGGGGTCGCCTGGTGAGGTGTCTGTCACACAGGGTGTCGTTATGAGCTTCTGCTGTGGCCCAGGCGGCCCTTCGCTCCTGTCCTGACTCAGCCTTTGACTCACAGCTTCTCCGCGTGGTTCCCCCTCCCCCACCCCCGGGCCAGCGGGTGGTGAAACTCAGCCAGCAGCTACTGCACGGTGCTGGGTGGCAGTTGCTGTGTATCGTGACAACGTCCCTGTGTGGTATGTGCATGTGCACCCCCCTTTCTACAGAGGAGGAGACCAGGCAGTGACATTTGGGTAAACTACTCAAGGTCACATTTTGCTGATGGCAAAATGCCAACCCCAGCTCCAGGGCCTGAAGTCCACGTTCTGGACTATTGGATGATGGGGCCAAGCTCGGCCCACACAATTTATGGTTAATATTAGTATTACAATGACGTGCAACTATGGAGACTGCTCTGGACCCTCCCTCTTCTCTCTGTCTCTCTGTCTCTGTCAAAACCAATAGAAAACAAATCTATAAAAAAATAATAAAATAAATAAATAAATAAAAGGGAAGCTAGGATGGCTCAGTGAGTTAAGTGCTCACTTTGCAGCCCTGAGGACTGAGGATCAAATCCCAGCAGTGGCCCGTGTGGACCCATATGCTGAACTGTGGTGTGGCCCCAGTTCAGTTCTCACCCCCTGGTTCAGCCCCCTGCTCGAGGAGGTGAGCTTCCCATGTGGGAGGTCCCCGGCCCAGTTCCCACCCTGCATGGCTCCGCCCACCTGTGTAGAACAAAACAATGTCGAAAACTGATGACGTGCAACCATGGAGACTGCTCTGGGCCCTCCCCCTTCTCTCTGTCTCTCTCTGTTTCTGTCAAAAACAATAAAAAATAAATCTAATAAAAATTATTGGGGAAGCTGGGATGGCTCAGTGGGTTAAGCGCTCACTTTGCAGCCCTGGGGACCGAGGATCGAATCCTGGCCCCGGCCTGTGCAGACCCATATGCTGAACTGGGAAGTACCCCCAGTTCAGTTCTCACTGGGGTAAGACCCCGGCCCAGTTCTTGCCCTGTGCAGCCCCATGCCCACCTGTGGAATGAAACTGTGGAAAAACCAATGATGTGCAGCTATGGAGACTGCTCTGGGCCCTCCCCCTTCTCTCTGTCTTTGTATCTCTCTCTCTGTCAAAAACAATTAAAAAAAAATTAAAAAAATTATTAGTATTAGAGTTAACAGAGTAAATACTTATGTAGCATGATTGTAAAGGTAAAAATGGCTCTTGACTTAAAACAAGCCAGCAACAGCTAAAATGTCATCTGTATTTCCTAAAATTCATACATTACTCATTTGTGTAAATCAACACCTTAGGAGCCTATGCAGAAGTTACCTGCTCAGGGAGGAAATGATATCTATTAAACACTTACCTTGTATCAGGTCACTGTGCCAGGGCTCCTAAGTGGCTCCTGCGCCCACTGAAGTTGGGGAACCTGTGGCTAAAGAGACATCTTCATTCCGCTTCAACCATCGCCCCTTGTGGATGATCCAAACCCGCATTCCTGAGCTCAACTCTTCCTGCAACATGACAATATCGCTAATCAGCGGGCCTCAAAATCAAACTTCATCTTTTACTTAAGGTGACCAGATGTCCCACCAACAGTCCCGATTTTAAACAATTTGTCCCGTGTCCCACAGCGTTTTAAAAAAGTCCCGATTTTTGGAAAGAATGCACGACAAGCTAGGGAACGGCGGGAGATAGACCCAATTTTTAATCAAGAACCCCCTCCCCGCCGGTCAATGGTGTCCCGCTTTACCAATGTTAAAATCTGGTCACCTTACTTTTAATCCAAACTGGATGATCCCCAAATTGTTCCTGCTAGTCTCCGTTGGTACCATGTCCCCATCCCCCCGGGGCTGGAAAACGCAGTCACCCGGAGAAGCCCTCCCTTCAGCCTGAGAAAACCAGTTGGAATGGCCTCTCTGCCTCCCACCCCTGTGGGTCTAGCCTTGTTCATGAGCTCATGGAGGGCCTGTGTCCTCCACCCACCACCACCAGGACGCAGCTAAGGGCCCGAGCTGACAGGTAAGAAGTCTGGTCTCGCCCGTCTTGGCCCCACTCCACAGCACACAGCTCTGACCACGTCGTTCCTGTGAAGGGACACAGGCTTCCCAAGTCCATCACCCAGGAAGCCCGCTCTACCCAACAGGGTTCGAGTGGAGCGGCTGGTGGCGAGGGGGAGAAATGGGGATCAGCCAACATGGACTTGAGTTTCAGCAGCTGGCTGCTGCTCACATGGCCTCGTCAGATTCTCTGGACTGTGATTCGGTTTTCTCATCTGCAGTAACATCTCTTCGGGAGGACTGTGCTGAGGAGTAGAACCCACAAATATAAAGTGCGTAGCCCATGACCCCCGCTTGGAACCGCTCCCCGTCCCCCAGAGCCGCACACACATCGGCGATTCTCTCAGACTTGTGCATCTCCTGTCATGTGATTTTATCTTCCGTTTCCATGCTTTATGCTTATTTCAGGATGGTCTTTTCCCCTCAACTAGACTTCGACCTTCCTGGCCAGGGACTTACCGACATTTGCATCTATTACAGAAGCAGCTCAGGAATGATATTGTGCTGAGTGGAGTGTCAGACAGAGAAAGACAGACGCAATGTCATTTCGCTTGTGTGTGGAATCTAAAGAAGAAAATAAACAAACCAGAAACAAACTCAGATACAAAGAGCATTTAGATGGTTGCCAGACAGAAGGCAAGCTGGGGGAGGGGGTGAGAAAAGGGGAGGAATTAGGAAGAACAAATTGGTTGTTACAAAGTAGTTATGAGGATGTAGAGCACAGCACACAGAATATAGTCAATAATATTGTAGTAACTATGTATAGTGTCGGATGGGCACTGGAATTGCTGGAATGATAGTTGGAAGGGGAGATTAGGGGCCAGGTGAAGAAGTGAAGAGATTAAGCAATACAATTGTAGACATAAAATAGTCATGGGGAGGTAAAATAAAGCATAGGGGAATGTTATAATGACCATGTGTGGTGCCAGGTGGGTACTAGACTAGTCAGGGGGACCACTTCTTAAATTATATAAATGACTAACCACTATGCTGTACACCTAAAATTAATATAAAAAGTATTGGCTGTAAAAAAAAAAAAAAAAGAGGAGGTGGCACATATAGAATAGAATATTATTCAGCCATAAAAAAGAATGAAATCTTGCCATCTGCAAAAACCTGGTCAGACCTAGAGGGTATTGTGCTGAGTGTAGTAAGTCAGAGAAGACAAATGTCACACGATTCTACTTATATGTGGAATCTAAAGACAAAATAAATGAGCAGATAAGACAGAAACAGACTCATAGATGCAAAGAAGACTTGGATGGTGGGCAGATGGGAGGGCAGTAGAGACGTGGGCGAAAGGGGGAAGAGATTAAGAAGCACAAATTCGTACGGCTGTGGAGTACAGTTCAGGACACACAGGCGATAATATTGTCATAACTGCATGGTGTTAGATGGTACCAGATTTACCGGGGTGATGGCTTTGTCAGCTCTGTAAATGTCTCATCACTATGTTGTGCACCTGAAACTAATGCAATATTGTATGTCAAATGTAATTTAAAAATTAAAAAATTGCTAAGAAGAGTATAAAGTATTTCACTTCTATAATGGTATAACTTCTTTCATGTACTCAGATTATATTTTGTATCCTTAAATAATGTTTTATACAGTTGTTCATATCTTTGTTATTTTACTCCTTAGTATTTTCCTCAATTTTTAACAAATGTCAAATCTATAGAAAAGATAAAAGGAACACCTCATTTACCCTTTATTTTAGGTTGAGCAGTTCTTAACATTCTGCCATATTTACTCTCCGTCTCTCTCTCTCACACACAAACCATTTGAAAGTTTGTGACACAAATCACATCACTTCAATCTGTAAAATCTTCTGCATGTAGTTCTCTATTAACAAGGACATTTCCCACGTAACCACAATAACATTGTCACACCCAAGAAATTTAACATCTGATGACTTAAAAGTTTTCTAATGTAATTTAACTCAGAGCAGAATATGTTGAGAGAACACTGGATGTTCACAGCCTAGTTTTAGGTACTGCAGGAATTTAACATCACACTTCTTCGGCCTGGTTGAGTTGAAGATCATATGCTGGGTTTTGCACTGACACATGTCGCCTCCTCACTCACCTTCTGCCAGGCAGATGCTGAACTCCTCGCGTCTGGCACAGCGGGTTCTGAAGACGCAGGTTCAGGTCAGGCCGCACTCTCTCTCCCTCATCCAGCCATGGAGTGTTCGTATCAGACTAGCTTTGAAGAGGTCTGGCAAGTGGAGGGGGCAAGGCAATTCTGGGTGATTTGAAAACCATACACAGCTTCATTTCATTTCGTGGAAGCCTCTTGTTTTAAACTCAAACCCAGAGCAGAGTCAGGTGCCTGTGTCTTCCACATTCATGTGCATTTTGTTGCCCTGCTTTTGGGGGTGGCATTTCTAATCAGGGGTGTAAGTGTCGCCCCTTGTTTCCTGTAAATCGCCCCTTGGGCTCTCCTTGGCTGGTTTTGTGAAACTACCACTGAGAGTGGGAAGGACAGGCAGAGATGTGAGAAGAAGCGAGAAAACAAGTCCATGAAAATGCACACAGACGGCCTGATTTGAAAATGGCTACCGGAAACACGACACAAGGTGAGGTCATCTATTACAAGAGAAGGAGACTACTGACTTTTAAAAACATTAACAAAGTTGCCAAAGACACAAAGCAGTAACTTGCAACCTCCAGTGAGGGTCATTACAACACCTTCTTTGAGCTTCCTTAGCACTTAGAATAGATAGTGTCCTGCCCGGGCAGGGGTCACATGCTCCATGGAGGATGAAGGGACATTCAGGGGGGCTGCTCAGCCAGCACATGGTCTGCCACCAGCTGCTGCATGGATCCGTCCTCGGTTTCAGTTATTTAAATGTAAAGAGTGGCATCTCGGGAGAGAACACACCTTCTGATAAGAAAGGAAACCCATTTTCTTTCGAAACTGTTTTAAAAAAAAAAGGTAGCGTTTGTAATTCTCAGAGCTGAAAGAGCCATATCAGTGAAGACTCTGTGGTTCCATATTGTAAGGTGACTAACAATAACAAGAGAAAAATGAATGAATTTCACACCTACATTGACAAATATGAAACTACTTTTTTGGCTCCTTTCTTAATAATTGTTTTTAGCTGTCTCAATATTTACCTCAAAAGTAAAAAAAAAAAAAAAAATGTGAGTGGGCTGTAAAGATAGGCAGTTGGCATCTGTTAAGGTGGAATCTGTTGCAAAGCATATATGTTCGTGGCCAGGATGAAGACATTGAAGATGCAGGGAAGCTAAAACTCTGAATCGATGCCCACTCTGCAGATTACTTGGTTACTAGGTAAGCAACGTTTGAAGAACCTTTAAACCTTTGGAAACACTTTTAAACCTGACGGATCTGGTGAAAGTGGGAATCTAGATACTGGTATCGATTTCAATAATAAAATGTAATTGAACACAGGAGGCAAACATGCTTCTGAGGTTCTCTTCGTGTATGTGAAAGATTCACATTCTTTCTTGTTTCTGACTGTAGAAGATGTCATAATGATACAGCTAATGACACAATTTGCTGCCTCTTATCTTTCCTGTAGTTGTCTGGGGTCGGTGGGTGCCATCAGCCAGGCGCGGGAGCCTGAGGTGCAGGCTTTTTGTCCCCTATTGCCCACACTGCATTATAGAGTAGCTTAGAAGTGGTTTTGCTCTGGTTGCCTGCACAGGCATGAGAAAAAAAAAAGGAAAAGTTCATTCTAGGAAGGGTGGGGGAGGCTGGGCCCCAGGAGGTTATAGAGCTCACAGCGTTGTCGTCACAGAATCCACTGATCTCTGGGTGGAGAGCAAAGCCCACATTTTGCACAATAACTCACCAAGGCACCTTGCTGAGTGAGGGTGTGACCTGCTCTCTTCCCCTCATGTGTCCTCATTGTGAACTCAACAACACCCATATTCCACCATGAGCTTCTTTCCTGCCATTGGCTGCACCGGTGCGGCACTTCAGTCCTCTTGCAGAACCACTGAACCTAAATCTTTGTTGATGGAGCCCAGGCCGCTCTCTTTTCTAAAAGCCCCGTGTGTGGTACTAATGTACAGCCAGAGAGGCAAGAACCACTGAGCTGAGTTAGCCATGGTTACGACAACTGTCTTTCTAGTGGTTGGTTTTGGAACATGGAATATCTTAGCCACTGAGACATGAGGAGGGGACCTCTGGAAGCTTCTGGGAAAGGGTCCCTCACTCCGAAGGGGCAGACAGCGCTTGCTCTGTCTTGTGTGGATGCCACACCTGGCAGACAGCAGAGGCCCAAGAATCCCCACATGTGCAGCCAGAACCAAGTGCATGTACAGTGTCCCGAACCAGGTGCAGTAGAACTGGGTGTACGTACAGTGTCCAGAATTTGATTAACTCTGGGTTAGGCAGTAACACATCGCCTTATCCCTTGAGTCTGTTTGAGGTACACTTTGAAGTTATTTTGAGAGAAAAGCCTTCTAACCCATCCCCGGGGGGGGGGGGGGGGGGAGCAGGGGGGTGGTCCCTCTGCCCCTTGGGGAAAAGACTGAAAACTAGGTTCCTTGTTTACACACCCATATTCTGTACAACTTCCTGCCAAACCTACAACACGAGGTATGACAGCACAGCCACCATCTGGATTTCAGAAGGTTTGTGACTTCCTCCTGATGCAGCCCAGATGAAAATGGGGCTTTGGGGATAGGGGAGCTGGAACTCAGAATCCAAAGTTTACACCCCTTTAGGAAACCAGTGTGCTTTCTTCTGGACACAATCAGCTAGTTGGTCACACAAGGTGATCAGCCCCAACTTCCACACTGTGGGCACATGAGCTCCTTAAATTATTACAGTAATGCTCAGAGGCAGGGTTGGGCCAAGAACTTGGACGAAGGCTACTCAGGTTCTTTGTTCTGCAGGAGGAGTGTGTGTAGCTACATAACTGAGTGTTACTGCATGCACACATGTGTGCATCTCCTGTCATGCAGAGGATATCCCTGTGTCATGATATGCAAAGTCCATCATCTGACTTCATCCCCCCATCCTAGTTTTCCCTCCTGTCACACTAAACTCTTCACTCTCCCCGACACCATGACCTTGTGTGACTTCCCAGACTCACTTCTCCTCGTTGCCTGACACAAGACTCCTTTGTGACCAGAACTCATGGCCCTCTCACAGAACCACTCCTCACAGGACCTCTCCTCACAAGACCTCTCCTCACAGAACCACTCCTTACAGAACCTCTCCTCACAGAACCGCTCCTCACAGGACCTCTCCTCACAGAACTGCTCCTCACAGAGCCGCTCCTCACAGAACCACTCCTCACAGGACCTCTCCTCACAGAACCACTCCTCACAGAACCTCTCCTCACAGAACCTCTCCTCACAGAACCGCTCCTCACAGGACCGCTCCTCACAGAACCTCTCCTCACAGAACCGCTCCTCACAGGACCGCTCCTCACAGAACC
>PVKE010017013.1:0-24562 GCA_004027555.1 Craseonycteris thonglongyai
ATAGAGAGAGAGACAGAGACAGAGACAGTTAGAGAACCGAACTGTGGGAACTCCCCAGTTCAGCACGTGGGTCCTGCCTGGGCCGGAGCCGGGATTCGATCCTCGGTCCTCATGGCCTCAAAGCGAGCGCTCAACCCGCTGAGCCGTCCCGGCTTTCCCCTTGCTTTCTTTTTTTAAAGATTTATTTTTATTCTTTTTGACAGAGAGAGAGAGAGACAGAAAGAGACAGAGAGAAGGAGAGGGGTGCAGATCAATCTCCATAGTTCTACATCACTAGTTTTCTACAGTTTCATTCCACAGGTGGGCGTGGGGCTGACCAGGGCAGGAACTGGCCAGGGGCCTCTCTCATGGGAGGCTTGCCCTGGTGAGAACCAAAATGCGATGGGAAGCACACACCAGTTCAGCATATGGATCCACATGGGCCGGGGCTGGGATTTGATCCTCAGACACTGGGACTGCAAGATGAGTGCTCAACCCACTGAGCCATCCCATCATCCCCTCGTTTGCTTTCTATTTATCAAAGGGTTGGCCACCTGAGACTCACTTATGTGGCTATTTTTTTTTCTAATTTATCTGGTAAGCTGTGAGGGGATAATAGGGATTTCTAACTTCCCTGATGTAAAACGAAGCAATGATTTTGGTATGCTGTTTCTGTAGCCACTACATATGTATAATAGAATACAGTATATTTTCCTTCATCAAATCCTGTGAAGAGTCACTGCTTAGGGCTGTGGTTCTAAGTGGCTTGTGTATAACTTCATTTTTTACCATTGACTAGAGCCAGGAACTCTCACAAGGATTAGTGATCAGCATAATCAGGAACAGGGTGTACAAATAATTCTGCTGAGGTTTTAGGGTGGAGAGGGAGGTAGGTGGGACAAAACACTAACTAAAACATCTGCCAACACTTTTCTAAGAAGTAGAAATTGAAACAGTAGTACAAGTTACAAAGCAGTGTCTTGAAGGCAAACATCTGAAAGTAGTTATCTTACCCTGCATGTATAATAGGTTGTTTTCATCTCCTGATAATGCAATATTTGTAGGAATGTCACTATAGAAGTCTAATTATTCCTTAGAAAAATAGATCTGATATCATTTTGCTGTTAAAAATAACAAAAGAAAAATTCCTTTGGGAATTTTTTGGCAATGTAAAAGATTCAGTTTCAACATAATATGGTGGCCGTGTAACCAGAAACTTTTAGAATTAATAAAAATAAGTGATATACGTTCATTTTTTTACTCTTTTTCAAAATAAAAATTATGATTATGTTTAAAATGCTAAATTATTTGGAAGCTAGAAAGTAAAAATGAAAGGCAATACCCTCACTCCTTCCACAAACTTATGCTTGGGTCAACTTAGGCCAGTCCTGTTGCCAAGCCCTGAGGATATAATGCCAAATATGATATGATCCCTGTTTATGAGGAAATTTAAAGTCCAATATAGTTCTGAAGTCAGTAAATCAGTGTGATAAGTTGCTGTGATAAAAGCGTGCACATGATACAGTGGAGAATAGGGGTGGAGGAGGTCGGGAAAGTTTAGAGAGAGGGAGTGACCACTGAGTTAGGTTGACATTAAGATGTTCCTCATGCCCTGGAAGCAGCAATGGGAAGGTTTAAGGGGCTAGGGTTACTATACACAAACAGACACATGAGAGAAAACCATGGAGATCTTAACTAACTTTGTGTTTCAGAGAAACACAAAGCAATATGTTACACCTGAGGTGTAGCGTTGGAAGGGGAAAGCCTAACAAGAGGTAAATCTGAAAAGTTGAGGACTTATGATGTCATACTGAAGTATGCTGATTCCATTCAGTAGGCAAAATGAGCACATAACATCATCAATTTTGTGCTTTTAGAAGACTATCTAGACTGCGATGAGGATGGATTGAAGGAGTATGAAACTGGATGAGCTAATACTCAGATTTTTCATTAGCCTAAGCATGGGATTAGAAGAAACTGAACTGAAGCAACATAGGAATGAGGAGGAGGAATCAGATATGAAAAATGTTGAAGAGGTAGAATATAATTGGTGACTTGTTACGAACGGCAAGACAAGGAACGGGAGAGCGTAGGTTGTATAGGTTCCATCTGATACTATACAGATGGCGCTACCGTTAATCAAGATAGAATCTATGAGAGGAATAGCAAATAGGATGAAGAATTAATTTTGAGCTTCGGATAAATGTAAGAGAAAGAACATGCAGTTGGAGTTGCCCAAAGACAGCATGTGAATTGAAGGTAAGGTTTCTGAACTACATATTTATGTGAGAATTAACTTCTGAGAATGAAAATGAGTGATGACACAGAAGAAAAATGTAAAAATAAAGACAAGAAATAAAAACACAAAAAACAAGAAAAGTGCCAAAGTGCCATGAAGAGAATTTTAGGGAATACAAAATTTAGGGACAGGATGAGTAAAAGATTTTACTAGGAGCTACCAAGAGTGAATGATCAACAGTGGTCAAAGTGGACTAGGAAAGAGAAGCATTTAGGGAGCCGAAAGACAATAACTTCAAAAGAAATGGGAAAGTCAATAGTAGTGAGTAGAAAATTTTCAAAATAATAATAAATGCTGTATAGAGTTCAAGGAAGAAGGCTAAAACAATTTATTGTGTGAGCAGTAAGAACTAAAAAACATTATTGGTCATTTTTAAGAACAGAGATTTGAAAGGAACTAATAGTTAAGCAGAAAAAGAAATAATTTGTCTTTTTTTTCCCTCTTCTTTTTTGAGGACCCTGTCAAGACAAAAGAAAGTATAAAAGCTGAGGTATTACAGGGTTGCCTGAGTATGTTAAAAAAGTTTCTTTTGAGGCCTGGTAGATTCTAAATCACTTGTAGCTTAAAAAGAACACAGCTAGAACACTTCACAGTAATAATATACTGGGAAGAGAGAAAATGAAATAACTGATGGACCAAAATTCCTGCTGAAGATTAAATGCAATCCTATCAAAAGAATACGAAAAACTATTTGGATTTAAGAGAAAAAAACTTTAATGATAAATTTATGTCCCACTTTTTCCTTAGTTATATTAGTTACAACATTCTTCAATTTTCCATAAATTTTTAGCTTTATTTCTGTAATTCCAACATAAACCTTTCATTGAAGAGGCATTGGCATAAATCACACCTCACTGATTCAATAAATGCTTAATGTATACCTACTAAATATCTAACATTATGGTAGGCACTGGGGAGACCCAATTTTTTTAGCTTGGAGAAGTAGAAGGAAAAATCTAAATCAATAATTATAAGAACATATTATGTAGTGCTATGGAATATATGTAGGAGGCCACAGAAGCAAATAGGAATGAAGTTATCTGAATGTGTTTACTCATGTGTGTATTTTTCAACAAGGTGATATTTGATCTGACTTATAAGGCTGAGTGCAATTTTTCCAAGTAGAACAAGACAGGGCACTGGTAACATTTTCATTGTGAGGAGCACATGTGTAAATATAAAAGCAGAGAGGTAAGGAACTAACTTGGTGCTGTGTATTAACACATAAAATTAAGAAAGACAAGGGTTCAGAGGGAAAAGATGAAGTGTTAATTTTGGATTGGAGATTAGATCAGGGTAAAATAATTTGGGGAATAATCAGCAGAGTCACAATGGCTAAAAAGACGATTGAACTGAGGAATGGTTAATCCTCAAAGGGAGAGATATATGAGGGGAATTTGGGCAGATGAGGCAAAAATGTTGGACACGGTCCTATTATGCAGGGCTTATATATGCAATCAAAGAAATGTTTTTTCCTTAAGGAAGAGATTACATTTCTACTTTAGAAAGTTCACCTTGATGGTAGAGAATGTATAGTTTAAGGTGGGCATTACTGAGGTATTTCACAATATAGAAGTAAAAATTTGCAAGTGGCAAAACATTAGAGTCTTTCTATGATTCCATATAAAACTAATGTATAAGAGCAAATATTAATGTGGGATTTGTTGAGGAGATAGGAGAACAATTGAAACATTCAGCTCTGGAATAAGCAACTTAACATTTCTGGGCCCATCACTTACTAGCTGGAAAACCCAAAGCACACGCTTACTCCTCAATTCTTTAGTTTTCTCTTTCAAATAAGGGCTAAAAATGGAATCCTCTTGAATAGTTTTTGGGGTCAAGTAAAAACCTCAGCATATATAAAACACTTGGTAAAAAATTATTATCAGGGGGAAGCTGGGATGGCTCAGTGGGTTAAGCGTTCACTTTGTATCCCCAGAGCCTGAGGATCAAATCCCGGGCCTGGCCCATGTGGACCCATATGCTGAGCTGGGGTGTACCCCCAGTTCAGTTCTTGCTGGGGCCTATGCGGGAGGCTCCTGGCCCAGTTCCTGCCCTGCGCAGCCCCACACCCACCTGTGGAGTGAAACTATATGGAAAACTAATGCTGTTAACTGTAGAGACTGCTCTGGGCCCTCCCCCTTCTCTCTGTCGCTCTCTGTCTCTGTCTGCCAAAAACAATACAAATAAATCTTTAAAAAAATATATATTATCAGAAGCTGAGTGCCCTTGATTAAGGTAACTAACTTCTTTAGGACTCAGATGCCTACCTGTAAAATGGGAATTACAACAGTATCTACCTCGCTGGGTGTTCATAAAAATAGATGAGACAATTCATGTAAGACATTTATCTCAGTAGTTTAAGGAATATTAGCAATGTCATTAATAGTAATGTTATTTTTGAATTCTATTTCAGAAATAAAACTCCTTAATTGGGATATAAAATTGACTCATCTAAATTTTACTGAAAAGAAAAAAATATAATTGAGTTTCTAATTGCCATAAATCAGAAACTTGATATATTCTGGAAACACCATGTTTTCAGATGCATGTTCTTTTGAAATTATAGGAAGAATAATACCCATTTACTTTTAGAGAGAATGAAAAGAGCAAATATTTAAAATATATTCGTAAGAGAAAGAAAACCTGTATTTTCATGAATATTGAAAAATACTCTCAACCCACAGAACCTTGAACATGCACATGAGGAAGTTTACTATATGCCACATGTGAAAATTAAGGAAACAAGGAGAAATTACTAAAAAGACAACATTTAGAAATTTAAAACACATCCAAAGATTAGATATAGGCTAGCAATGTCTCATGATTGAAAAATGTTAGAAGTACGGTGATCTAAAGGATGAGATACGTGTTTTCTGAAATATTATGTACCTTGCCACCAATTTAGCCCCTGTTTCTGAGTCATGATTCCCAGGGAAGTATACAAAGGGTGGTGCTAAGCTTAATGGTTTAATCCTGGCCCTGCCACTAGTTCGAAATATAGCTTTATGCAAACTATTTAAGTGCTCTGGGTCATTTCCAGCTTTTACAATCCTTTCTATTTTGGAGGCATACTAGTAGACCACCTTTAGCATTTAGTAACCTGGTTTAATATGACAGCTCTCTTCCTCCACGAAGTTCCTTATAATCACAAAGGAATTTGTATTCAAAATCTGATCTTAGCACTGCTGCCTTTTATAGTATAGTTATAGTAAGAGGATACAGGAAAGGGCTGTTGTTGTTGTTTTCTATATATATCTTATTATTTCTAGGGATGTTTATATCTTTCTTTGGCCAGTCCACACCTTTTTCTAAACATGCTTCAGGAGACAGCTTAGGGGTTCTCTTTCAAAAAATGATGACACGAAAAAGCCAAGCCAAACCAAAGCACCTCCTTAGCACCTTCTTTTGCCTTTTGTAGTGTTGGCTCCATGGTTTTTACTTATTTACTAGATTGTAAGTTTCAACGAATGGTAACGGCATTTTCTATTTCTGTACTATCTTTACCACTTATTCCCTATTTGGGAAATAATATTTGGCACAAATCTCTGTATCTAAAATATATTTTGTAGAAGACTTCTCTAAAGAGGAAATGAATTTGTTTCTTTGATCTTTCTGTCTTGGAACCCGACTTGAATTCCTAACGAAGTAAAACTCACAGGTCCTGAAGAGAGCAGTTTGTTTGAGGGTTTCTCCCTTTGTTTTAACTTGAATCACAATGTTAGATGCTACCTGCACCTGATTAGGACTCTTCTCTATCAGATATCTCAGGTCATTCAGATTGTTAGCTGACCTCACTAGATGATGGGTTTGCTTTCCACTAAGAGGAGGCCCTGGAACTACCAGGAGACAAACCTGTGGGGGTGTGGCCAAGAGATGCTGTCTACAGCTTTTTAATGGGCTCAACATAGATAGATTGGCCTCATCCTTGAGAAACTGGTGATTGTGTCTTTATAATCTATTTTGGGAGAGATATAAATCAAGTGAAAGAACAAACAAAATTCTTACATAAGAGGGATTCCCAATAAAAAAAATCCCAGAAAGAAACAGTAAAATGTTCATTTCTTGTTACTGGTACGTAACTAGATTTTTATATAAAGCATATATGGAACTTGGGGTGGAGTGTGACATTTTGCAAAGGTCAAAATTTAACTTTGTCTTTTCTCTGATGTAAAAATTGTTTCTTCTTAAGCCATTTCCATGAGAGTCTTATAACTGACATTTTGACAAGAATACGCGTATACAGACAAACATAAAGATGATGGTAGTGCATAACTTGATTCAGTGCGAAGTAGGACTGGGTGGGTGTGGGTGACTGAAATGGATGGGGCTTGTGAAAGAATCTAGCCATAATGAGTGAGGCTGGCATGGAACCTTAGGACGGTTCTGAGGACAGAAGAAATGTTATCTAGCCCCTGATTACTGTTGTCCTGCAGAATATGTTCTTTCCCAGAATCAACTCCTCTGGCTTGCTGCTGACATACAGCCAACAGCAGTAAAAGCAAAACCCTGCCCTTTCTTTTGTTTCCTGCAGGGCACCAGCCTCCCTCTTTAGCCTGGCGTCCCGCGGCCCTGACCCTGCTGGCTTTGTGCCTGGTGCTGCTGATGGGCCTGGTGGCCCTGGGGCTTGTGTGTAAGTCTGCGCTCTGACTTGGGGGAGGAGCCTGGTTCCAAGGTTCGTCCTGGAGGAGAAATACTTGTTATGACTTTTTTGTTTTTTAATTCGGCAGCCTGTGAATACTTCAACGTACCTTACTCTAAAGTATCTATTTAAATAATTAGTGGAAGAAGCATTAAAATACAGTAATCACTTGCCTGTTAGACTTTTCTATTCTGTTGGAGATAAGAAGGATTTTGTCCGTTTATATGACAGTATTTAAAATCAACAATTGTTAATGAACGTATGCTACAGCCCTCTTCCATTCCACAAAAGAGTAGAGACAGTGGCTTTTTTGCTCTTAGCATGACTATCTCAATGGGCTAAGGCAGAGGGAAGAGATTCTATTTATTTCTCACCTGTTCAATACAAGAACAGACCAGGTTCTTAGTCACTATACTATTTTTTTTTTAAGTTCAGAAAATTATAGAATTATTTGCATAAATTTGTGAAAATCGAACAAGGAAAACTGCATGCGTAAAAGTATTTAAATTTCAAACTAATAAGGACAAGGGGAAAAATGTAAAAAATGAAGTGGGTCAAGTTGTTTCATCAAGATGGAGACTCTACCGCAGTTTCCTAAACAATTAAAGATGGTGGTTCAAGGTAAATAGTCACATCGAAAAACAGACTACAATTTAAAAAAAAAAAAAAAATTTTTTTTTGAAATTTGAAAACTTCTGTTTGCCATTTTGAATTTTAAAATTTAAAGACTTACATTTTTTAGTGTTTCTATCCTGACTGCCAAAATTTTAATTCATTTTGATATAACTATTGTTTTGCAAACGCTATTCTTTTTAGGGCTGTAAAGCAACTTTCATGATTGATGAAACATTTCTTTACTTAGATTTAGAAATCTGGAGTTTAAGCCTAAATGTTGCATTTTTTCAGTCAAATAATATTAAAGAAGTTACTTGTTTTCACTGAGCCCAATTGCAAATCTATAAAAATATAGAAATGAGGACATGTCTATTTTAATGACTGAATGAGATAATGTATGGTACATTGCCTATACTCAATATAATGATCAAAGGATAAATGGATTTGTGATTCATGCTGAGTAATGGTTTGAGAATGTACACAAAAATATTTATTGAACAGTAAATATGATTAAGGAATTTATTCCTGAAGTTAAAAATTAGTATGATTCCATATTTTGAAATAAGAAAACACTCTTAAAGAAATTCATTTCCCCACAGCAATACGATTTATTATGTACTATGGTCCAAACTTGAGTATCAGCAATATGAGATCTCAGGGCCTGAGATCATAAACAATATATTGTTTTGTGTTCGTCATATGTAGAAAATAGAAATAGGAATGAGGAAATCGGCTGTCCAGTCTGTCTAACTTAGTATCTTGGGTTAGTTTTTCAGTACTACCAGCTCTCCAAAAGTCAGCAAGACAGCATTTCTGAAAAGGAAGAGAGACTGGGGAATCTCTCCCGACAGCTGCAATCTCTCCACACCCAGAACAGGAAGCTTACAGAAACTCTGCAGCATGTGGCTGAAAGACTCTGTCGTGAGCTGTATAACAAAACTGGAGGTGAGTGAGTCCTGCCCTCAGGATATGTCAGCATTGGGCTGACTTTCCCTTCCGTGTTCCTGGGAAACAGTGTCAATTATCGGGTTGTCGTCTGGCAAACTTAAATTCAGACATTTTAAACAATAAAAACCGTTAACTTAAAATAACCAAATAACCAAACTAACACTACAAGTAAATCAAATACAGGGTTATTCCTCAATTTATCTTGGCACATGAGACGTAATAGTAGTATGCATCTGATAATGGGTTTACAAATCCTTCCCAATTAAGAAGTCAATGAACTCATAGCTATAGCTCTCATGTTTTAAGAATTATGCAGGTTAAAAATGCTGATAAACTGAATTAAAATACAGTTATTTTAATTCAGCACGACTTGCCTGGGTATGGGAAAATCTGCATTTGAATAAGAACAGCCTATAATGATAACGCCAATGGCAGATGAAGCATGCTCTGATAAACACTCTGAACTAGATAAGAAGCATCACCTCATTCTTGTCTCTTCTTATTCTCTTATCCTGTTTGTGTTTCATAATGTCCAGCTCTATTCAAGTCAGTCTTCCCTTCCATTCTCCTCCTCATTTATGCATAGGAAGAAACATAATTTCCAAGTCTCCCCTTTTTGTTTTTCTTTCAAGGGTTCTAAATTAGGATGTAGTTTCTTCATCTTTCAGACATGTAACCCTTCCCACACTAACCAGACATCCTTCTTTTCTGCATGACTAATGATCTCACTGGTCACAGTTTTCTTTCTTCCTTTTTCTTTTCTAACTATATTATGAAATAATTGACAAATAGAATAATATATATTTAAAAGGTACAATGTGATGATTTGATATATACATATGTTATTCAGGGATTATCAAGATCAAGATAATTAATATATCTACAATCTCATGTACTCTTCCCCCTTCTTATTCTCATGTTTCTGATACCCCAGTGTACATTATGTTATTTGTTGGACACCACATCCTCAAAAAGTAATCCAAGTTTCTCTGAAGTCAATGGTCTCTGGAATTTACATCTAGCTGTATAAAAACATTTAAAAAAACGTTACACAAATAAAGTGTATTTCATTTAAATATGAAATCTACATGTAATTATATTAATGATGTTTCTTATTCTCATGAAAATGTTCATATAATTTTGGTTTGATGTTAATTCTCACTTTTATTTTGCTCCTTTCTATTTCTTGCTTTCCTCCTTCTCATTATTCACCTGTTTATCCATCTACTCAACTAGTACTAATTGAGCACCTACTGACACAAACCATACAATACACAAGGATTTCTTTCCTTTAGACCCTCTTGCTTTACTGGGTTATGGTAATAAATGAACTTACGAACATAAAATAAGAGACTAGCTTGTACAAGTTGCTCAAAACTTGTCCTGTTTTAGTACTGAAAGTCCTGAATTCTGGAAAACCCTAGGTTCCAGGCCTACAAGAATGATTGGTCAACCTAAATACAGTGTATGAGAAGGTAATTAATCCTCTGGGAAATAAAGTAGACAAGGTAAGAGGGATTGGGGATTCACAGAAGGTGGGTTGCTAATTTAAATAGGGATACCATAAATTCTCAATTAAGATGATAATATAGGAGCAAAGATTTGAAGAGTTGAGGAAATTACCCATGTGCTTACGGAGGTAGAATAAGCCTCACAGAGAAAAAGAAAGTGCAAGAACCTTTGAATGTCAATGTATCTGCATAGTCAAGCAATATATGCCCGCAGCAGAGTGAGGGAGTATTGATGGCATTAGGTGACATTGCTAGAGATTTGGCTGTTATTTTTGGGCAAAATAAAGATTCCTGATAGGATCTTGAGTGGAGGAAATTTAGGTCTGACATGAATTTTTTAAAGGCTAACTCAGCAAAAATGTTAAAAACAGACTGGAATGAGAAAGAATAGAAACAGAGAATTCACACAAGAGATCCAGGAGAGAGAGGATGGTGCCTCAGACGAGGATATTCTCAGTGGAGATGAATGTATGATGGAATAAAATGGTGTGAAAGAGAAATAAAGGACTCAATGATAGATGTCTCTGGAGTTTCTGGGCAAAGCAACTAGAAGCATGAAGATGTGATCAAGTAAAATGGGGAAGAATTCTATGGTTATTTAAGAGGAAGATTAAAAACCTAGAATGCTGTTTTGGGCATATTGGATCTGAAATATAATTTAAATATCCAAGTGGAAGTATGATAGGCAGTTTGGTATAGAAGAAATAAGATCTGGACCAGAGATAGAAACTGACTTACAAAGAAATCTCCTAAATTATTTATTTATTTAAAACGTTGTTTTACCTTATGAAATATTGCAACCATATAGAAAAGTACAAACAATAATATAATATCTACTTGTATACTGACCACCAGAGTTTAACATATTAACATTTTGACACTGGATTGTTTTTAAAATTAAGACATTTTTATGATGCTCTATCCCACCATTTATCCCCAAGGGACTTGGTTACAGACCCCCCAACCCTCAAAGGCCCAAGGCCATGTTCTCACATAGGTATGAAAAACATGGCTGTCTGTGATCTACTACCCTATAGTTTATCTCACCCTTGACCTATGCACTTACTTCTTTAACTTTGATTTAATTTCTTAGTTTCTGATACATAGAGATTTACCATTCTAATTCATACTTGGCTTAATATTTACGTAATTTTTTCTAAAATTGTATTTACTTGTGTTTAGAAAAAGAAAAGAGTTCATATCCTATTGGTAGATATTGCATTAAAAAAATCCTTTTACTGTTATATAAGAGGATTTTGAGGAAGAAAATTATAGAATTTCAAATGCTTCTTAAGTACAACACATACTGAGTTTCTGACCATCTGAAAAGTTCTTTATGGAATTGAGTATCATCTTTGTATGCTCAATGGCTAGGGCAAAGGCAAGAGAGTTCCAATCATTCATTGCTAGAATTCATATCCGTGAAAGCAGGTAGCATCTGTTTTAATTTCCACTGTATGCTCAGTACCAATCACAATTCAAGGCATATAGTGGGTGCTAGGTGAACATTTGTAGTCATTGCCTGGGCACTTAGACATCTAAGCGAAGGGAATCTATCCTTTCTTGGATCATCAAATATTATATAATTCCAAGAGTAGAAAAACAGAAAATCTGGGCAGAAAATAACTTACTGAAATAAATTTTTTTTTAAGAGCACAGATGTAGCCCTTGCCCAGAAAAATGGAAGTGGCATGGGGACAAATGCTACCAATTCTATAAAGAGAGCAAGAGTTGGCAAGGCTGTGACTATTTCTGCATTGCTGAGCACTCGACCATGCTGAAGATAAACACCCAAGAAATACTGGTAAGGTCCTAGGTTTCTGTCAGCGTTTAAGTATTTTTAAAAACAGGTCTTTAAAAAGGGTATAGAAGCAGGGTCTAAGGAGTCATGGTCCACAGACCCTCCCATAAATTGCATTCAGGGACACACACACAAACACACACACACACACACACACACACACACACACACACACACACAACTATTTTGTTTCTCCCCTTCCTAGTCTAAGACATAAATTATCCTTCCAAATTCTTCTTTAACCTTTTTTTTTGCATCCAAGTAGGATATTACCAGTGGAAGAATTCTGTGATTATAAGGGGAAGGTGAGAAATCAGGAATATTGTTTTGGGCATGTTGAATTTAAAATATAATTTAGATATCCAAGTGGAGGTATGAACAGGCAGTTTGGTATATAAGAAATAACGTCTGGGCCACAAATATAAGTTGACTTACAGAGAAATTTCCTAAGTTATTTATTTACTTAAAGCTTCATTTTACCTTATGACATATTTCAACTATACAGAAAACTGTAAACAATAATATAATATTCGCTTGCGTATTGACTACTCAGAGTTTAACGTATTAACATTTTGACACTCATTTATTATTCTTTTCTCCTTCCTGGTCAGACCCTTTTGCAAGTATTTATAAAGCTTACTTCCCCCCGTTCCTACACTTTTTCTCCCATGTTCTTCCACTTTACAGTCACTCCACATCTCTGTAAATCTGCTTCCTGTATTTTTCATATCAACCTTAGTGTTTACCCTGTGACTTGAAATTAGTGGGTCATTTATAAATCTTGGGTGATATGATTCTTGGTTTCAGATTGTCAGCATACAGTCCATGCTTATTAAAACAAAATAAATTCGTTAACTTGTACACATTCAGAAATGTTTTTCTCCTAAGTGTGAGACAGGACTCGTGTGCTAGTCTCATATTAAAAGTATTGTCTGGCCCTACGCATCTCTGTAAATATATATGTAATAAGATCTCTAAAGCTAAAGAGTGTTTTGTGTGTCTTTCATAGGAGTTTGCCATGTCTCAGAGCTACACTGAGTTTTTCTACTCGTATTGGACAGGGCTGTCGCGCAATGGCAGTGGCAAAGCCTGGCTGTGGGTGGATGGAGCCCCTTACGCCTCTGAACTGTAAGCCTTCAGAATATTTTGTTGAAAAGGCATTTAATAGACACATATAGTTTGAGTGACAGTGTTCAGCAATTAGGTTCAATAAATATTCATGGAACATCTGCTTTGAACTGGATACTATGTTTGTAGGAGAATGTTCACCAATGCATAAAACATAGTGCTTGCCCTTGAATGGCTTATAAAGCAGCAAGGGAGACAGATACAAAATACCAGTAAACTAATAGAGAATGTTCTTTGGTGGCTTTTAGAAATTTTTATTTCAGAGCCTGAAGTTTCTTGGAGCATTAAAAGTATCTGGGATTCACTGAAGGAGAGGAGAGAAAAGGGGAGGAGAAGGGTGGAGAGAAAAAGAGGGGATATTTCTTTGAATGAATAAATTGAAGCCCAGGTTTTGATGGCGACTTGCCTAAAGTCACAAAATTCACAGCTTATCAATACCCAGAGAGAGTATAAGCCCTCAGAGTTTTTGGCTTTCTCAGACGTGCATTGAAATGGAGAGCACATTTAAAAAAATACTGTGTCTGAGAATAGATTTACTGGAGACATGAAGAGCAACATTATCAAACATTTAGATTTACTTATGTGAGCATTTAGACAGGAGTTTACATGGTATCCTTTGAAATGGGTAAATGTAATATCTATATTGAAACATATTAGAATTTAAAGGCATGTTTGAACAGACAGCTTTCTTCTCTGTATACTACGTAGGATATATTCTTCCAGGAAATAGGACATATTCAATGTAATCATTTTTATTTTGCAGTTAAGTAAACTGAGTAGATAATTTTTAAGTAAATTGAAGGTAGATATTTTTTTTCAGATGGCAATAAATTATATGTTAAATTGCGATTATAATGCAGACCCCAGTATTAGAAAAAAAAATTTTTTTGTTGCTGTTTTCAGTGACCTAAGAATGACTGGAAACTGAGAGGCTGAAAAGAAAAAAATTGATGATGCTGTCTTTCCAGAGAATTCATGCTGGGCTTCTGTCCTATAACTTTATCAAGCTAGGAATACCTCCTATATACATTCTTGAATACTTAATATTCCATTTTAGAAACAAACTACAATTAACTTCACATGTTTTTCTTTTTTAAGGTTTGAGATCATTATAGATTTAACCACCCTGAGAAGCAGGGACTGTGTGACCATCCTCAATGGAAAGGCTTTCTCAAAGGACTGCAAAGAGTTGAGGCGGTGTGCATGTGAAAAAATGGCAACCACAGTCAACCTAGAGAGACTCCGTTAGCTACTTCAAACCGTTACAAGGAGGTGATTGACTCCGCAGCTACAAAACAACTTGGAGCTCCTATCAGAGAAGTTGAAGATCAGAACCAATTGTATTTGTGTTAATTTGGTTTCAGTTCCTATTTTCTTCCATTGGATCCATGTTTATACAAGAATTGAACAAGAAGATTGTGCCAAGCAATGTCAGTTCAAGAGATACTAAGACGTTGGGAAATAGAAAAAAAAAAAAAAAATCAGCAAAGGCAATCCCTCTGACTGCCACAAAGATTTTCCTGTTTTCTGCTCCGGATCATCAGCACTTCTGAGTGTGGGTCCCATGCACGTATTTGCTAGTCTCAGAGACATCCTATTTCTATATCACCAACCTTCCCCAGAAACCTATAAAGTTGTACTCCACCTTCTTGAATTTGAGATAACTTTCTAGTGTTTTCCCTCTTAGCCTCGAATATCAGCTCCCTGTTTCCATGTCATCCTTAATATTTGGAGAAGTGAGAAACTTAAACCAAAGAAATACATGTACATAACATCCTTTGCTCCAATAGTCAAATAGTCCATGAGAAATTAGCAATCATTTCTTAGACTGTGCTACCAAATACGCAACTGATTCTTTTTGTTATCTTTAGTTCATATATATATTTTTCCTTCCCATTCTCTCAATAAAGTCCCCATCTGCTATGTCCATGGCCTGCTTCCCATTGGGCTAATTCTCTTTATTAGTACCCTAACTTCTTACAGACATGCCTCACCATGTCCATTTAAGTTTCCAATGAGTGTCTCTTTCAGCAAAGAAATGTTCTCAACTCAATTCTTTATCAAAAATCACATCTCTTATGTTCCATTTTGAGAGAATGAAGACCAGGAAAAAAAGTCAGTCTGTTTATGTGCATCTGGAATAGTTTGGTTTCTGTTCCTATTTTCTTCCATTCAATACATGTTTATACCTTGCAGGTACTGAAGATTCAATAATAATAAATGTGATTATTTTGAACTGTGTGATTTTCAAATGGATTTATGATTTGGGAAACATTCAGTGTAGAAATGCTTTCTAAAATATGATAGCAGCCTATGTTTTGGTTGCTTATTCCTCACTAACAGTTTGTAAAACTCTGTAAGAGTTCTGATTATTTGATCACTTGAGGAAGGAAGTCTTTGAGCCACATTTTGTCCTCAAAAGGATTTTGTTTTTACTTTTTTTTTTTTAAAGATTTATTTTATTCTTTTTTGACAGAGACAGAGAGACAGGGAGACGGGGGAGGGCCCAGAGTGGTCTCCATAGTTGTATATCATCAGTTTTTCTCAATGTGTCCTTGTTCCACACAGGTGGGCAGGGGCCATTCAGGGTAGGAACTGGGCTGGGGGCCTCCTGCATGGGAGGCATGCCCTCTCGAGCCAAGGGTGATCGGAGGGTGAGCACTGAATTGGGGGCCTCCTGCATGGGAGGTACACCTCAGTTCACCATGTGGGTACACATAGGCCAGGGCTGAGATTCGATCTTTGGTCCCCAAGGCTGCAAAGTGAGCGCTTAACCTGTTGAGCCATCCCAGCTTCCCCCTCAAAAGGATGTTTTTTAACATTTTCCTAAAATGAAAACCTTTAACTGAAGTTTATGTCATCAATACATGGCTACAGACAGATGAGTGCATCGAATTGCAATAGGGCATATTATCCAATCAGGTTATGAAAAGTGAGGGATTGACATCAGTATACATAGCTGTGTGTGTGTGTCCCTTTCTAAGGATGACAATGTGCACAACGATAATGGGCAATTTCAAATAACATCACAAACACTGACTTCATTGGTTTACAGATAAATCAATTTTATGGGGGATGCTTGGATGGCTCAGCAGGTCGAGTGCTAGCTTTTCAGCCATGGGGTCTGGGGATTGAGTCCTGCCCTGGCCCATGAGGACCCATATGATGAACTGGGACTTGCTTTCCTTACGGGAGGTCCCTGGGCAGTTCCAGCCCTGCGTGGCTCTGCATCCACCTGCACGGAATGAAACTCTGTCGAAAACTGATGACATACAACTATGGAGACTGCTCTGGGCCCTCCCTGTTCTAGCTCTGTCTCTCACTCTCTGTCAAACAATAAAAATTTCAATTCTTTATAAAAATTATTTTTAGGTGGTTAATACTAGAAGGGATAATTTATTATATGTCTTTACTTTTCAACAGTAAAACCTGGGGTGCTTGAGATTTATTTTCAGTAAACATCTCATGGTGACATGACGTTAAGTTAGGAAACATGATAAAGAAAACACTTTCGTGCTCATTTTCATAAGACTGTGTCACTTATCAATCACTAGTTACACATTTTTTTCTTAAGAATTTTCCTTTCAATTTCCTGTTGATTAGCTAGGAAAGATTTTCAGTGTTGAACAAATTTTGTGTTGATTTATTGTGTTGTGAAAAAGAACTGAATTTATGATCATAAAATGAATATTTTAGATCCCTTATTTTCATTTATTATTGCAAAAATCACTTCACATCAAGAAACTTATTCCACTAAGTATAAAGTGGAAAGATTTATAATTTTCTCACAGTGTAACTGTTAGTTGAAATGAGGTAAATGTGAAATCAGTTTCATAATCTAAATTGTAATGTAAAAATTTTAAAAATATTAAAATATGCTAAAATGAAAGAATGGCTTTAGTGATTATTTTTTTTAAATAGGGAGCACAAATGAGCATAAACAACCTTCTTTGGAGACCTGTAGTCATGTGCAAATTGTAGCAAGGCACCAGCATTGGGGAACTGTGGGTATTACCAAATATTTTCTGTAGTGAGTACAGATGTTTAATGAATGCAATTAATGTAATAAACATATAATGAGAAATGTGGATTAGGCCTTTAATTAAGCAAATAAATATTTTTTAAGCATTGCTACTACACAAAGAAAATATGGTTAATATGAGAAAGTCAAATAATTTTGTGGACTAACTTCTGAAATAGAGACAATGAACATAAATTTTGACCCCTGGGACCCTATGCAACTATATATAGTCTAGTTCAGGGTTGGATGACAAGTGTCTGTAATGACATTGCTTTAAAGAGTCTAGCTGCCTGGAGTGTGGGTATTGAATTGTATTCTTTCTTCAAATCAGAACCTAAGACAAAATATCATTTTAGATGGCAAGGAAGGGGAAAAAGTAGCATTTATTTAACATCTCTGGCTATTCTTAAGCTTCTTTCTCTCCAACTTTGCCCTCAACAATCCTTTCATCTGCGTAACAAGACCCACAAAGATGACAGTATGAGCAAATGTTTCAAAAGAACAGCAAAGAAATCTGGCACAACATTCTCCCCCCAAGTTAAAAATAAAATTAAGAAGAGAAAATAATCATAACATGAATTTGAAAATATGTTTTGTTGAGAAAAATTTTCAATTGAGAGCCAGAGAAGGCAGAACCCCATTAATCGGTTTTTCAGTAAGAGAAGAGCTTTGCTTTTCTAGGGTCTTGTGTGTTTAGGTAATTCTAAGAAATTGCTGGAAACGTCAAATGAGGAACAGGGCCTTTCCTGGTAGATCGAAGTTCCCCAGGGTACACAATGAGCTATTTCTTTTCCTGAGGATATTGAACCAGCTCTTAAAACTTATCAACAGGAAGCAGGTCATGAGCCCTGTAACAGCAGGAAGTGAGAGAAGTGTAATGGGAGCTTTTACTTTGGGGATATAAACAGATTATAAAATAAGAAGAAAAATCCTGTAGCCTCAAGGTTGGCCTTAATAGCTGAGTCACATACTTTGTAAAGGGATTATTGTCCTTTTGAAGAATACAAAAAGCAGCATATTCTGATTAAAAGTGTGAAGAGATTAGATTCTACTAATAGTACTTGTTATCAATCTTAATATTCTAATGTTTTCTTTTTACACTCTTAACGTGCTATAACCATACCCCATAACAAAGCCTCTTTATATTTGTAATACAAAATTTTACATTTCTTTTTCCCTCCTTTTTGAACACTATCTTGGACCTCAATGAGATGAATTAAGATATCCGTTTTGTTATTGGTGGGACTAGGATATAAAACTAGGTTATCCTATTGCTGAGGCCCAATTTCTCTTGCAAAAGGCCTTGATATTAGAGGCCAGAATTAAGGTGCAGAAAAAAAGCCTTCTACCCATACTATCTGTGTGGAAAGCAATATTGCCACTGATAAAATCTGTGGGTGCATGTGCCAGCTGCACTGGAGATAAAGTTCTGACTTGTAAACATTTCATCACATACTGGCAGGGTGACATCAGCTGAAGGATGTTTGCCTTTTGCTGCATTGTACTTTTTCTCGAGTTATTAAGTGCTTCCTATCTTTTCTCTAAACATAGCTCCATGACAATACTTTGGAGTATCTTGAAGACAAACAGTCCTTGCTATTAAAATTTGCTATTGTTTCTCCTTTACTCCAGGTTATTATAGTCAGCTGCCAGCTGCCTGCTGTGAGAACCAAGCACAGGCAATAACTTATACTGTGTTTTGCTCTTCTCCTTTTCTACTTTCCTCTGAAAACTAGAGAAAATCCTTTTGATTGAAATCCTCATCATTTAAACTCCAAGACAAGAGTAAAAAATAAAAACACACACACAGGGGAGGCCGGGATGACTCAGCGGGTTTGAGAGCTTACTTTGTAGTCCTGAGGTCCGAGGATCGAATCCTATTCCTGGCCTATGAGGGACCCATATGCTGAACAGGGGTGTGCCCCAGTTCAGTTCTTACTGGGGCAAGTCTCCCACGAGGGAGGCCCCAGTTTGGCTTTTGCCCAGGAATGGGCTTCCCATGTGAGAGTCCCCCAGCTTGTGGGGACATGCCTGCAATATGGTAGGCCCCTGACCAGTTCTTGCCCTGTGCAGCCCCGCAACCACATGTGGAATAAAACGATGTAGAAAACTGATGACGTGCAACTATGGAGACTGCTCTGGGCCCTCTCCCTTCTCTATGTCTCTCTCTCTCTGTCAAAAACAATAAAAAAAAAAAAAAGAAAATCTATTAAAACAGATATTCTAACCAGACAAATTGCTAACATTTTACATACACATATACTTCATCTTCTGATTATTTCTGTAAATGAGCAGGAAATGGGGTCTTTTTTATGTGGCATATACACAGGTCAAGTTGATGCCTAGAGATGATTGGTGATTTACCTCAGATAAGATTAGCAAACACTGATACAATCTTCAACTTTATGCAGGGTATATTATCAGTAACTTACATATATAAATGATATAAACCTCAAAAATATTTTGAGGGAAGCCAGGATGGCTCAGTGGGTTAAGAGCTCACTTTACAGCCCCGGGGACCAAGGATCGAATCCCGGCTCCGACCTGGTTGGACCCATATGCTGAATTGGGGAGTACCTCCAGTTCAGTTCTCACCCGGGCAAGACCCCGGCCCAGTTCCTGCCCTGTGCAGCCCCACGCCCACCTGTGGAATGAAACTATGTGGAAAAACCAATGATGTGCAACTATGGAGACTGTTCTGGGCCCTCCCCCTTCTCTCTGTCTCTGTATCTCTCCTTCTCTCTGTCAAAAACAATAATAATAAATCTTAAAAATATATATTTTGAAATCAGTCCCATTATTATTTTACAATGAAAAAAATTGAGGCACAGAGAGATGCAGTTAAAGGTGCTAGGATGTTAACCTTGAGAGTCCAGACAGAATCTTCCGATTTATGAGTGACAGGGATGGTTACTCACTTAAAACAGAAGGAAAGAAACAGCTGTCCTTTACTAGAGACACATTGGTATTGGCAGCCTGACTTTTCCTTCCACTTCTATGGAGTTACAGTATTTCATCTCTCTCGTAGAATTCTGCGATCCTTAAAAGGTTATTGTCTTACAGAGAGCAGATAGTAGCCTCTCTTCCTTCCAGTTTGAAAATCCATTTTCTTGTCCTCCTATCTTACTAGTCTGATAACATAAGTGCCTGGAAGGGTAGCAAATGCATAGCAGGACCTGGCAGATGATGAGTTTTAAAAGCCTTTATTTAACTTTTTTCATGACATGGAAATAATTTTTCTCCAATTTATTTTCAATCTTTCAAGGGTTTTGACCTCTATACCTCTAAATCAGTTTTATTCTTGGAAATTTGAAAATGTCAAATGAACATCTCAAAAGAGTATTACCCAGTGTAAATATAAAAATAAGTTTCTAGTCCTGGGTAACTATAATAGTTTTCTCACCCACACCTTGGTTTTCTTCTGCATTGGCTTTTTGGCACTTTGTAGGATGTTTTCCGATAACCTGCTCTAAATGCTATTGCAGTAGATCATTTTGAGTACATTTCTTTCAGATAGATGATCCTAACACATACTTCTCACAGATAAAATACTTCCAACTGGTACAGTTAGCAGAAGAAAGAAACTTGTCTCTGAGGTATCCACAGACCTGATGAGTTGATAGAGGTCTCTGTATTGGCAACCTAGAGAGGTAAGTCAATATATCTGAGATTAGGTATAGGGCTTATGGTGATATTCTCATGGGTAACTAATGTGAGTTATTAATAAAGGTAGCTTTTTGTTTCTTTTGTTTCAATATGGTACCCTCCTGTATGTAGTATTATCTTCCTTCTTCAGTAACAGCTGTTTCCTCTTAACAAAAATGTTAATATAATTTTAACAAACAACATAGTAACAAAAACAAAAAAACTTGAAGATTGGCTCTAACTTAGAATCTCTTTCTTGACTCTTCTCAAAATACTAAGGTACCTGTTCACCCGTTTCCCTAGTTCCATCTGAAAAGTTTAATATGAAAATTGCTTAATAATTACTATCTCGTTCCCTTAGCACTCTCTAGTCATTAAATTATACAAAGGAAATGTACTTGATAAATAATATTGTTCATTCAGACTCTTTGATTTTCAAATGAATGGTCTAGCAGGGTGTCCAACCTTTTGGATTCCCTAGGCCACATTGGAAGAAGAATTATCCGGACTACTCATAAAATACGGTAACACTAATAACAGCTGATGAGCTGAAAGAAAAAAAAAGTCACACACACACAAAAATCTCATAATGTTTTAAGAAAGTTTAAGAATTTGTGTTGGGCCCTATTTAAAGCTGTCCTGGGCCACGCACAGCTCTTGGGTTGGAAAAGTTTGGTCTAGACTAGAGAGTAATGGCAATGGGGCTGAGAAAGAAGAAGATTTAGAAGCCACGAAACTACTTTTAAATTACCTCAGCTTTGATTTTAGTCAGAAGCCTGTGAACTTATAATGCTGGTTATGTCTCCTACAGGCAATCAAAGGTCTAAAATAAATCAAACATTGGAATTCCCTCATGTTTCTATTTTTTTCTTGTAACTCTGTGATTTTCTTGCTAGACACTTACAGGTCAGGGGAAGGAGAGGAACCATCTTGCCAAAACCAAGGTTGGCTGAGTCCATTCTGAGACAATCCCACCCAGTAATGATTGCCAGTCTTGATCTTCCTCAGGCTGCCTGTGATATAGTCCTATAAGAAAGAAGACCGGAATGGTGAACTGAGAAGAAAAACAAAAACAACAACCAACTACCATGAAATATAAAGTGTGCCATTTGCTTAGACAAAATTAATAGGAACTTGAAAGCTGGAGAAGGAGAGAGGGCATTTAAAGAAGAAATACATTTTGGGGACTCTTCTTTTTTTTTCTATTGCCATATGATCAGTGCAGTGTTAAGGACTATGGGAAAAATACCCACCTGGTATTAAAATAGTTTTAACAGATTTAGAGTTTGGCAGATACATATGTCAAAAAAAGAAGAGTGTTATACTGAATAAAGACTCATTATCAGGAGAAGTAAAAATATCCTTGACATAAACCATATAGGTCTGTTTTTTCCCAGTATACTTCAATATGAAAAATAGTTTAAAGACTCCAGAAGCAACTTAACTGTAAGTATAGTTTATTACAAGAAACATTACTAACTTTTGTTACCAAATTTGCACAGAAAAAAATAATGTAAATCTATAATTATAATAGGTTCATTCAAGTTGCTGTGGTCTACTGTATATCCTTAACAAATTGCTTTCCGATTATTCTTGTGAAAATGAACTTGGATTAATTACTGAATATAGTAGGCACACATTATTAATAAGCTCAAAAATATATAACTTTGCATTCTACTTCACACAAATATATGCATAAAATGATTTTGAGAAACCATCTTTTTGTTTGCTTGTTAAAATATTAAACTGGGTTTAATATTTAGCAAATGCTCGTATTTTTATATATCTCTTCTTTTCATGACATCACCTCACTTTTTATATTTTTGCTTTTCCTTGATAATTACCAAACTGTTATAGATGATTATACTTCCCTATAGTATAGAAAATAATAAATTTAAAACATATATACGATTATAATGAGGGCTCCCCAGTAAGTATCCAGTATGTAATATGAAAAATAGAGGTATTTATGGTTGAGTTTGTTTCTGGACAGCTCTTAGATATCTTGGAGTAGATTAGCATGTCACAAAGTGGTATTTCCTTTGCCCCTCCCCTCTGATTAATAAAAGCCACAGAACTAGTACAGTCTTCTTGTTTTTGAATAACCATCCTGTGTTTTGTTTCTCTAATTAAAAGGTAAACAAACTATACTATTTCCTAATTCTTCTCTTTTAAACCTTCAATACAACAAAGATGCTACTATTATAAAATATTTAAAAATTCTGCCTTATTATAACCAGTTCTTCTTTTTAATTGGTAACATGGCAATTTTAGAATGATATGGAATTATAAAACAGTATTTACCATTTCTTCTTTGCTGTCTATTTGTAGGAGAGTAGAGCCTTGCTTCCAACAATCCTCTTTACTGGTTTGCCAAGTTTTCCAATTTTCAAAGACATAGTAACAACTTCCTCCATTCTGAATCCAGTTTTCTGGACAAAAGCTGCAGTTATGAACTTTGAATAAAACATTTTACTTCATTAAAGTTACTGTAAAATATTAGAAGCACATTGTCTCCAAAGAACCCCTTGCATTACCCCCAGTGAAGCTGAATGCTCCAGCTGAATGACTCATATTTTGTGGTACTTACCCATTTCAGCTTCTCTGAGCTTGACTGCACTAAGATACGTACGAGTATTTTGAACTGCAATAGCTCTCTAAGAATTAGTTCCAAAATTAATAGGAAAATGCCTTCTGCCAAATCATTCCTCTTCTATAACAATTGATCAGATTATCTATTTTTTAAGAGGGGGGGTTGTTTTTTAAACATTTATATTTATTGTTTTTGACACAGAGAGACAAAGAGAAGGGGAAGGGCCCAGAACAGTCTCCATAGTTGTATGTCATCAGTTTTTCAACATAGTTACATTCCACACAGGTGCGTGGGGGGCCACAAAGGGTGGGAACAGGGCCAGAAGCTTCCTGCATGGGAGACACGTCCCTGTGAGCTGGGGGCCAAACCGAGAGTCTCCCGCATGGAAGGCTCCCCCTGGCAAGAACCAAACTGGGGCACACCCCATTTCAGCACATGGGTCTGCACGGGCCACGGCCAGGATTCGATCCTCAAACACCGGGGTTGTAAAGTGAGCATTTAATACATTGAGCCATCCTGGCATCCCCCAGATTATTCTATTTTTATGTCTTTCCTTTCTTTAAGTTTACATCACTTACAGTCTTCAGTTTTTTGCTTATTGTTTAATATCTGTTAATCTTAGTGGCCCAGTCTAGTTGAAAATGTATTGCACCATTAGGCATGTTGAGTAATAAGACTCAAGTTGATGTTTAAATTCTAAGAGTTAAACATGAAAATGTTTCATATGTGATGGCAAGAGCAAACAATTCATCTTAAGGGTAATTTGAAAATATGTGGGTGAAAATACTTGAAGAAAAACATAAATGACAAGTATACTTTTCTTAGGACTTTGATATAGGTAAGAAATAAGCTATAATGTTTTACAAAATCTGTCTTGAGAAAGAATATACTCACAAAAGAATGCCCAAACACATAAAAGAAGGACAAACGAGCAAGAACTTGAGTGTCTCTGGCACAGTTTTATAAAGTACAAGACACTGCAACTTCCACAACTGAAGTTTCTAGAGTGAGCCACAGATAGTTACTTCTTTAAACTATCTGTATAAGTATTCTTAAATGCTAAGTAAATAACCATAGAAGATTTACAAACTATGCAACAGATAGAAATGGACTGTTTTAGGTTTAAAATGCTTACAAGGGATATAAAAAATAAAACTGAAATAACTACAAAACTTTTTAAAAGATACGAATCCTGCATTATTATAATTTTATGGTAAATACTCTAATTTTAAAAATAATTTTTTTGATCAGAGAGTTATCTAAATTTGAATCTAAAGCAATGTTAAATATGTTGAGTAATTTGAGGCTAGAATTAAAGATACACTTATAAATTGGAGTAATTGAAGAAAACATAGAATGTTGCTTTTATTTTTAATCTGA
>PVKE010017014.1:0-31367 GCA_004027555.1 Craseonycteris thonglongyai
GTGAAGCACTGAAGCCGCAAAACATGAAGCGCGAAGTAGCGAGGGAACACTGTATTACTAATATGCTTTTAAGACTGATGTTCTAGGTACGCTACATATTTGCATGTGATTTGTATAATTCTTTTCTCCTACGTTAATTACTTTCTTACATACCTATATACAGAGTTTCTGCCTCCATTTTATCATAGAATGTTGAAAATTATACATTAATATTTCAGTTTTGAGTTCATATTTTGTATATCTTTGCACTTTTTCAAGTTTTCATGCCATATAAATCTCTAGTTATATTGTTAGATATGTTTTTGTTGTGGTGAATGTCTACCTTATTTCTTAATGCAATTAATGTGATTACATAGTGGATTCCAAAACCCTACTAGACTTATTCTGCATATCTCCAGTTTTAATAATGAAATATTTTGTTTGTTATTATTATTTAAAGTATATATTAATGTCTTCAAAATGCTGTTTGCATGTATTTTATAGATACGTAATAGTGCTTCTAATATTTTATCCATCAATCTATGAGATCAAGATTGAGAAATGGGAAATGAGGGGATACTAATCAGGGTAAACAGATCAGGGATAAAAAATCACTGTAATTAATCTGGAGTTATAAACCAATAAGTAGCTTTTATTTAAAAAAAAAATTTAAATCTATTTCTCTCACTTTATTTTTCACCTCTCCCTCCACACACATACACATGCACACACACACAGCTCTGAATATAAATCTTTCTGTAATGGAATCAATATAGACTTAAATTAATGAAATGTTGGTGTGATTTGTGGCTGCTAGTTTTATGTGTGCTCATGACTTTTAAGCTACTGCTTTGAGACATAAAAGACAGATCAAATAGTATGAAAAAGACAGATTTTTGAAACATCATGACAACGTTAGCATTGAAGCACTAGAAGTCAAACAAAAATATACCCTGAGGCCTCAACCTCACTAAATACATCTAAGGAAATGGGGTGGTTCAGATTAGTTTCACAGAGATGCTGACAGTTATTTTCAAGTAGTTAATCAAATTAAGCTGAATTGTATCACCATAGACAAATGCCACCTCTCCTTCTCCTAAGGGGACTGTGTTGATGCATTAAAGTCTTCTTGAATAAACTCTTTTATTTATCTTTACTTTATAATTCCTGATCTTGTCAATGGGCAAAGTAATTTTGTTTGGATGAAGAATGAATCATGCTTTATACCAGATGTTTTCAACCCCAGGTGTGCTTATTCCTGAGGGATAAAAAGATTTTCCAGAGACTATGTGGAACAGATCGTTTTAAAAAGACATCATGCACAAGATCTCCACCTTTCTGGTGTACTTTGGTCTAAAACAGATCTGATTGAGAATTCTGATGTTTATACCTACTAAAGGTTCTGAAGCTGTTTTTCCATCCCCACACTTTGCACAATTGCCATTTTACCAGCTTACTAAAGAAAGACAAATTGACCAACCTTCCAGAATCCTATTAGTCTCATCCATGTTTTGAAGCACCAACAAAAAGGATAATTAAAAAACATGCAGCTCCTGAGGGAGGGTGTATCAGCAGCAAAGCTACATTACCTTACCAAACACAAAGTAACCTAAAGATCTGTAATAAACTCGTTATAGAACAACCTGTGCCATTATCTACCTTTCTACCTGACTTACTCTCTCTGTTCTCTCTCACTCTATCTCACTTTCCTCTCTCATCATCCATCCATCCTTCCATCCATCCATGTATCATCATTTATCTGTCATTTTAGAACTTAAACTCAAAAGTAATATGTCATGAGGCTTGTATTAGCACAATTATTTTTAAATGGAACACACTATAAAGTGTAAAATATAATAAAATCAGACTTCTTTTTGACAGATAGTAAACTCATTCAATTGGTCATTTGACCAGAACTGCCAGGCAAAGTGTATTTGATGGTGATTGTTTTCATGAATTGAACTAAATTTATAGCTAGATAGTTATAATAATAATGTCAATAATAACAATATTTAATGTACATATATGAAATGCCAGAAATGACCAACTTTACAGTGAAATGTAATGCAAAAAGTTAGAAATGGGGAAAGCTGGGATGGCTCAGCAGGTAAAGCGCTTGCTTTGAAGCCCTGAGGACCGAGGATCAAGTCCTGGCCCCGGCCCATGTGGACCCATATGCTGAACTGGGGTGTGCCGCCAGTTCAGTTCTTGCCGGGGCCTATGTGGGAGGCTCCCGGCCCAGTTCCTGCCCTGCGCAGCCCCGTGTCCACCTGTGGAATGAAACTATATGGAAAACTAATGTCAACTATGGAGATTGCTCTGGGCCCTCCCCCTTCTCTCTGCCTCTCTCTGTCAAAAAAATCAATAAAAATAAATCTTTAAAAAAAAAAAAAGTTAGAAATGATCTTAAATGGGCAGGAGATATGTATTACTGTAATTCTTTTAAGGAGTCCAGGAGCAAAACTTTACTTAAAATAGTTTTTCTCATTTTGTTCTTGAATGAACTTGCTTTTTGACAGTTTTTAAAAGTTAATTTACTTATTTTAGATGATTACATCATTGTTCAAGGACAGAATAGAAATCATAGGATTTACAACTGGAGTATATATACTAGGGGATATGTGGATTATTACAAATTGCTCCTGAAATATGTGAAACTCTGTTTTGGACTCATAGAATATTAGGTCAGAAAATACCTCGCATCTGGTCTGACTCTTCTTTAGTGGTCAAGGAAACTGAAATCCAAAGCGAAGTCTGTTTCCCAAGCCACATTTAGGGTTGATGGTAGAGTTAAGATCTGATTTTAGGATTCCTGACTCCAATTCTCTTATTTTGACAAAACCAAACTTTCCCTTTTAAGCACAGAAAGCTTGTCATCCACTTAAAAGTTTATAGGTTAATACTCAGTATATGGGCATGCAAGAACAGTAGAGAGCTATACCAAATAAATATGAACAAATTATTTTGTCCATATAAGTGAAAAATACTTAGCATTATGGAAGTCATCACAGTAGACTCTATATTAACCAGAACTTAAACAACCAGCACTTGCAAGCAACAGGCAAAATTACTTACATTTTTCCAGCATCTACAAATCTCCATGGGTGCCAGTAATAATACAGAGTTTTCTGTATTATTAATTAATCATCATTAATCATGGAAGCAATCATCATTACATGCCTGATGACTAGCTTTGTTGTATCATGCTTCTAATATATTAAGTTGCTATATTTCAAAGGGGACATAATGTAACAAGATATGTCTAAGTAGAGTCTTAATGCATTTATGTTTGGGGTAAGATTTTATTGGAAATAGTATCTAGAGACTCATTTTTAACGTGTGTATTCTGTATACATTTGTTGGTTTCTTACTAAAAAAATTTTTTAACTGGGATAATATCAGTAACATCCTATGTTACTTTCATTTTAATGTTTGCTGTTCACATTTACCAAGAGGTCTAAGATCCTGCAGCCCATGTCAGCTGATTGCTCTGTTGATTTATTTACCTTCAGCTTAAAGCTTCATCTTTCCCTACAATTTCTGTAGACTAAATTTTTCACAAGAGGTTAAGTGGTGCCTTCTTTAACTAGTATATATCATGAACCAATTTACATTTCTTTGTGAATTATCTGTCATAAAATTATATTTGACTTTCTAAAATAATTTCTGAAAATTCTTATGTCAAATACAATTATAATTTTAAATTTAAGCTGGGCCTATATAAATATTAGTATAACTACTGTTTAGGAGCATTGGTTTTGAAGTTAGACTTCTGGGCCTTAATGCTGGCTCACCTATTGATTAACTGTCATTAGGCAAGTAAAGTATTCCACCAAGCCACAGTTTCTTCATTTATAAAAATGGAGACAATATTGTAACAATCCTATATACATATTTCTTTTGAGAATTAGATAAGGTAGGTTTTGCAAAATTTTAATATATTTTCTGGTTATAATTCAGCATCTACAAATATTCTTTATCATTATGCATTTATTTTTCAATATAGCAAATACCAAATGGCTTCCACAGTGACACCTCGGAAACAAACACCCCAAAACTCAAACAGCATAGAATCTGAATGAAAAAATCAAGCAAATTTTGCCTCGGAATCCAAACACTGCTTTGGTATCCAAATGCCAACATGTTGTTCGCATGTGACGTATCACCTGTACGGCCCATTGCTTTATCCAAACATCCACTTGTCTTGGAACTTGAACGTTTTGGAACTTGTACAAGGTTTTGGGATGGATTAAGTTCGAATTCCAAGGCATCACTATATTTCTTGAGAATCAGTGCAAGACCTACATTTTTGTCTCTGCCTTCTACGAATATTTAGTCCACATTCATTTTCTTCTGTCCTTAATTGCAATTATGTTCTTCACCCCATTAATCTATAGTATACTGCTCTGGATATTTTTTAAGTGTTAGCTGTGTTCTAGATGAAATAACTTTCTTAGGGCCAGGGTTCAGAATACTAAATACCTAGTAGCCAATTAACTCAAACTAATTGAATTTCTAATTAAACATTAGAATTAGGCACACCAGACATACTATTTTAAACAGAACAGAAACAATCTTACTGTCCCATTTCAAACAGTGTGAATGGTCAGCCTAGTCTCATTGGGCTAAATTGAAGGTGTCAGGTTGATCATATGTACCATTTATTTATTTTTATTATTATTATTTTTTAATATTTATTTATTTATTTATTTTTGGCAGAGAGAGAGAAAGAGAGAGAGAGAAATATACAGCGACAGAGAGAGAACTGAACTGGGGGGAGCTCCCCAGTCCAGCACATGGGTCCGCACAGGCCGGGGCCGGGATTCGATCCTCAGTCCCCGGCGCTGCAAAGTGAGCACTTAACCCACTAAGCCAGCCCAGCTTCCCCCATATGTACCATTTAAAATGGGATAGTACTGTTGTATTCATCTGGTCAGCCTAATTACAGTAGGTAAGAAAGTTGATTTTTTTACATGATAAAAACATGTAGTTTCTTTAAATACAATTTTATTAAAACTAAAAAAGGGAAAATATATGAGGGCCAATAGAATGAAAAAAGAGATACCACCAAAGCAATCTTAGAATTTGCAAATTGTGTACCTGAAGAGACTGAGCCATCACAGAAAAATAAAAATGAAGTCAAAGTGGGGGAAGCACATAGGCAAGATCACATGCATCATGGAATGCCCACAAGGTTCAGACACTGGAAACATGAAATATATAGGAAGAAAGAGCACTAGTCTGAGAACATGAAAACAAGAGAACTGTTTGAAAGTTTGTAGAAATTAGATCTCAAAACTCCATGTAGAAGACTAGAAATTTGTACTCTGGAAATTTTGAATAAAATGGTATTTAGGAAACCCAGGCATACTCGAAGAAGATTTTTATACTGAAAACTGTAGCAATCAAAGATTTGTTTTTTCACCATTCAGTTTTAAAGACGCTATCGAAATTAACCAGCTCAAAGGGAAATCAAAATGACCCAACCACCTTAGTACAGGAAAGTACACAAGTTAACTAGGTAGCCAGCACCAATGATGCATGTAGAAATATTTTTCACCCATTTTCTAGAACCTGTTTATTTGAGCATGATTTCTAATATGAATGACAGAAAAATAAAACAAAGAGATAAATAAAATATAAGAAGCAATCCATTTAGAAAACAAAAGACAACCAGAATAAAGCAAACCAAACACATTGTAATAATACCAGTAAAGAGCATATATTTATACATAAGTAAAGGTATTTCTATAAGAAAATGACATTTAGGTTTTAGTATTGCTTTCTAGAGGAGGCATATAGAGAACTAAGAAGATGAAAAAAGTAATTAACTTCACAAAAGACAATAAATTATATAAGAAGTGAAATGTAATCACAATACTCTACATCAGTCAATTGTAGCTGTTAATGTCAATGTATTATAAATATGTATTAATATTATAATGAGAATTATAGTAAATTTCTAGATTAGTAAAAAAAAAAGCATTTGTGCATATAATGTTGGAAGATGTGATAATTAAGATCTAACTTTCCATTTTAGGGAGACAATGATTGATAGCTGAATCTTAAATTCAATAAATACACAATCACGTTATTGAAAAATATTAAGATACACTCCAGAACATACAACTGAAAATCTAAATGATTGCCTTCAAGGATCAAAATGTACGCAGGAAAGAAGTAAGGCAAGAACTGCTGTTTTTCATTTTTAAAAGAAGCAGGAGTACTGACTTAATACCAATTGGTAAATTTTATACCAATACAACATTAAAATCTTAAAAATATATATCAAATAATGAAAACTTTAAATACATAAGTGAAAATTATGATAAAACATGAAGGAAATGATTAAACCTGTCAGTTCCAGAAAAAAAATGAAATAAATCAGCTTTCATATGAATGAGGTTTGGGTAGCACATCTAACAGCATACAACTCTGTTTTGGGGCCATGCCCTTTATACTCTAACTGATTTATGGTTATTGTCATGTGACTTCATTGACATTCATGCATCCCAGAGTATAGTAATTAAATTAATCTAGATATGTACATTAAGACCCTTCAATGGATGCCACAGAGAATTGCTCCAAATAAAAATCACAATCATGGTGTCATCTGACACTCATTGTTTCTTAGAACTTTCTGTCTATAAAAGTTTTTTCTCACAAACCATATTTTCTTCCTCATGCCTGAGGAATGGTACTTTCCCCCACTAATTCCACACTAGAAAGGAGCAATAGGCTTTAACTGAAGCACATATGTTTGAAGATGAACATTGAATTCCGAGTGTTTTATGTAGACCTGCAACATGCTGTTTGCTAGAAATTGAGAATCTGGTGAGTGAGTATTTCAACATTTAAGAGCAGCTTCTTTTTGCCTAAAACAAAATGGCTTTCACTTCTCACCACGACAAATATTCATTGCAAACTAAAATTTCTGTCTACCTATTTCAAACTGCCTTCAGCAGAGGAACGAACAAAGCTGTTGAACTTTTGCAGTAATATGGAATTCTGATAGTGATTTTGACAGTCTTTTCCACGAGGGTTTATTATTATTTTTTTCTTGGAGTACATGTTTGTTTTTCTGACTGAAATAAAAAGGGAAATAGGAAAGCAAGCAAAGATATGTGGTAAACAATGAAATGGCACATAAAGAAGTAAAAAAACTGATGGATTAAATTACATGGCTTATGGTGTTAGTGCAAATGAGAGAAAATTTCTAATAATAAGTTTTCAGTTCTTATGAACTATGAGTTCTAATTAATATGTCAAAACTAGGCTCTTTCCAAATTTACCTGGAGTTGGTTAATTGTCTTTCAAAGAAACTTTATTTGTAAATACAAATACACATTATATTGAAAAGGGCTGGAATAAATGTTTATTGAACACAATTAAAGAACGCCATCTTTTTTTTTTTTTTCATGTACTAAAGAGACTTGAGATAGTAGAAACAATAACATTTTTTTTTTTAAATTTAACCTAAGAATAACATTTTAGTTTACTAATGCTGGAAGAAAATTTTGTGTTTATTTTCTAATGAAGAATTCCTCTTTCTATTTCAAAAACATTAAAATGCTAGGTGGGAAAAAAAAGACAACCAAACAACAAGTATATAATGTTGAACACAATTTGTTGCAAGAGAAACCATCAGTTGCTATGAGCAACGAGGAAGTCGCATGGCCCACAGAAGGAAGGATATATGCTTTAAAGGCTTGAGTTCTAATAGGTACCAAGACTTTGGGTCTCATTGTCAGAGAGAACCTGGAACTGTTAATCTTTCCCTGAAGCTTAGGACTGTCAAACACACACACACACACACACACACACACACACACATACACACACACACACACCCCTTGATGATTTAGCACAAAAAATATTAATTTGCCCTAATGTGAATAAAATACACTTAGCCTTTGGTATTCACAATCCACGGCCAATAATGTGAATGATTGCTGGACCAAATAGTTGCAATGACAAAGTAACAGGGCAGAATAGTTGGAAATCAATAAAAAAAGATCTGAAACAGTGAATTCTATTGGACACTCACCAAGGATACCAAAAACTTGTTCTGTACCAAAACTTCTACAATTCAGTACATACGCAGAACACACAGAACAAGATTAAAAACAGAAAATCTAATTCTAGAACTTTTATAAACACTTTGAATGTATTAAGTCATTATATTCAACAAAGACATTTTAAATACAGAAGAATCAGTCTTATTAGCAAGAAAATAAGGCCAGTAGATAGAACTCATGAAGTCAGCAATAATGAGAAAGAAAGATTTCAAAATATGAGTAAAAAAGAGTAAGTAAGTGTTAGCCATTAAATATTAAAATCATTAATATATAACAATATGTTGTAAATAAAATTTAGGTAACATAATTATCAAAACATGGAATATGTGAGGGAGAATTTAAGGAAAACAAGTTTCTTTTAATGTTAGGCAGAAGGAGAAAGACTATTATATTTAGACTTCGCTGGCAAAACGTTGTTATTTGTTTTAGTTAGAATAACTGATGTTAAGTGCTGCTACAGATAAAACCAGTGAGATCAGTGGCCTAATAATAAAAATTCATTTCTAACTTATGAAAGTCCAGGAGTTGGGAAGCTCTCCTCCCTCTTCAATTTATGAGCTTGGAATATAGATGTATGTCCTACAAGGTTTATGCAGCAGGGAAAGAGAGGTATGCCAGCTTTTAATAGCCTCACTTTGGAAGAAAACTGATCACTTATTGCCTATCAGTTATAGCTCTCAGATGGCTCCAATCTACAAGGCAGTCTGCAAATAAAGAGAAACACAAGGGATATTTTGTGAGTTAATAAGTGCATAGAAATAAATATTTACCAAAGAATAGGAATAAAATATTCTTTATCTGAACTAATTGAGGATAAACTGAAATAAAGAACACCATAAATCCAACATGGTTAAGAAAGGAAATGTAAAAATGTTGATGAAAATTATGTTAAATAGAAGACACACGGGGAATCCGGGATGGCTCAGTGGGTTAAGCGCTCACTTTTCAGCCCCAGGGACCGAGGATCGAATCCTGGCCCCAGCCCATGTGGACCCATATGCTGAACTGGGGAGTGCCCTCAGTTCAGTTCTCACTGAGGTGAGACCCCGGCCCAGTTCCTGCCCTGCGCAGCCCCGCCCACCTGTGGAATGAAACTATGTGGAAAAACCAATGATGTGCAACTATGGAGACTGTTTTGGGCCCTTCCCCTTCTCTCTGTCTCTGTCTCTGTCTCTCTGTCTCTCTCTCTCTCTGTCAAAAATAAATAAAAATAAATCTTTAAAAGAAGACGCAAAATAAGGTTGTATAACTCTAAGCATAGAATGGAAGCCAATAAATTAAAATGCATGAAATTCTCTCGTTAATAAACAAGGGTTTTATTCAAAAATTGTGATCTATTGGCTCCTTGTGAGGGATATACTTAAAACATAATGATACAAAAGTTAAAATGAGGGTATAAAATTAATTAAATAAAATTAAAGTGAATATATTAATTAATATTAGAACATTACAATGTAACATTAAAACAGTAAAGTAAAAATAGATATATCTTAAGATGATATAATATATGGTAAACATGGCCTTATACATAATAAGGCATGAAGATTTGGTGCTATAGATGATGTATTATAGAATTGTATACTTGAAACCTATGTAATTTTACTAACCATCATCACCCCAACAAATTTAATAAAAATAACAATAAAATAAATAAAATTTGAGAGTACTTAATCAAAAATTCCAAATCAAAAGTCACAAGTAAAATTCCAGAATATATTTCTGACAGTGATGTAATTGAGAAAGAAAAAAATGATTAAGGATATAGAAAATACTAGAAAGACATGGAAATCGTGAACAATACTAAATGAGTTATTTGAGAATGAAACTAGGGGAAAAGGCTGATAGACAAAAACTACAGACTTCTGCACTAAAGTAATTAAAAAGGGGAAAATACTTAATGCGGGATATTTTACAATGTAAGCAAAAATTGTTATGCTTAGTAATTTTGAAAACTTACAGGTTGTAGATACTACCCCCCAAAATGTAAATTCCATACAATGGGACATAACCGAAAATAGTCATTGAAGAAAATGAATAAATCAAAAGTATTCTTCATAAAAACCTCAGATGTTATACAGTTGATTTTTTACAAACATGAATATGAAAAATTATTGTCTTTTTGCATACAAAAAATAATCCTTCCTCAAATGTTCTTTGGGTAAGTCTTGATACAAAAATAGGACAAGGATAGAAATATAAAGAAATTCTCATGCAATAATTATGAAATGCAAAACCCTACATAATTTATTAGACCATTATATTTGGCAGACTGTATAAAAACAACCAAAAAATAAATAAATCATACTGAAAAGGTAAGATTAGTTTAGAAATGTTAGTTCAAAATTAGAAATGTATAGTGCATGATTCTTCTTGACAGGAGATTAAAAAACACAGTCATGTCAATAGAAGCAGTAATAATATTTACTGCATGATAGAATACAGAATTTAATTTTATAGAATTTGCTAATAATAGATCTAACAAATACAGTATATCTGTGCAAAACCTTTATAGGAAACAAAAATTTAATAGTGAAATGTCAGACATTGCTGTTAATTACAAAACAAAACAAAACAAAACAAAAAAGACAAGATAAAGAAAATTTCTATACATTCTGTATCTTCCATTTTATCCCTCCAGAGCATTTGGATAAAGTAGAGGGTAGGACCTATTTTACCCTTTCTGTCCTGGAAACACAACAGGTCATGATTAGGATTGTCAAGGAGTCTGGAACTTCAGAAAGAAGTGAGAAACAGATGTGACTCTGCAGATGCTATTTCATTACAAAATATTTGCAAACTCCTAAACTGTGTAAACTCAGAATGAAACACCTGGAAAATTTTGGAAAAGCAGCAGCTGGACAGCTAAAGAACCAAGCAGAGATCCCTGCAGTCTCCATGCTGAGGAAATAGAGTTTAAATCCTGACAGGGTAGAGGCCCTCTTCAGGAGTTTGATTGACAATACACAGAAGCTACAACTTCAAGAGGGAGAGATTGATCAGAGAAGCAAGTGTCATAGAAATACAGGTTGTATGCACAGGCGTGGGGGTCAGGGGGTAGTTCAGAGAAAGGGCAAACCTGAAACAGACCACCTCTAAAAAAGCTTGCAGATACATTGATTATATCAGCAAAGTTTTCCACATCACTGATTCCAGCCAAAAGAATATTAAGTTCTCTTTGGAAGAAAATATTAGCACTGGAATACCCAAGTTTTATAAATAATGTCTGCTTTTAATAAACTTCCAGACACTATAGAGATACCAGGCCAAACGACTAAAGGTAATTAAGAAAGAAAAAAACAAAAAGAGGAGGTCCAAATATTGGATTAATTCATTTGAAAAAATAGAATAAGAAAAAAGATTTACCTTAAAATTGAAAATGCATATGAAAAAGAGAACCAAATGAAAATTCTGGAAATGAAAAATATCACTGTGAATAAATCTAATATATTTCAGTAAAATCAGGGGCAAAGATTTTATGAGATTTAACATTTATGAACTTTTCTGTTGATTAAATGATATACCTTGGTAATAATTTTGGCCACCCAGGAAGTCCAAGCTGTTCATTAAAAGTAAAGATCTAAGTAAATTATGACTAAAACCCTTGTGATTTATTTCCAGTTCGAGCCATAGTTGTTTTGTTTTTCTAAGTTTTATTTTATTGTTCGAGAGAAGGATAGACAGAGAGAGAGAGAGAGAGAGAGAGAGAAGAGGAGAGGGTCCAGAATAGTCTCCATAATTGTACATCATAAATTGTGATATAGTTTTATACCACACAGATGGATGTGGCCACATGGGGCAGGAACTGAACTGGGATCCTCCCACGTGGGAGTTGAGAACCCTCACTGCCCAGTGAGCTGCATGATTACCAGTTGTACCACAGTTCAGCATATGGGCTCACTTGCTTATAGGCCAGAACTCATCCCCAGACCTCATCACTTCAAAGCAAGCACTCAATCTGCTGAGCTATCCTGACATCCTCTATCTAAGCCATAGTTGTTGCTTTTTTTTTTTTTTTTTCTTTACCAAAAATACAGGGAACTCTCACAAGAACTGCACTTTAAATTATTAGTAAAACGTTTTTTTAAGGTTTTAAATGTTTCATGATTTGAGTTTCAGTCTAGTAAAAGGAAATAATCAGGAGTAACTCAAGGTATTGTATAAATTGAGCTGCTAAAGAAAATATGAATAGCAGTGTTCAAATTTCGATGGAGGCATTTAGAATACCAGACATAAACATAAGCTTTGGATTTAACTAAAACATAATAGTTATTTTGAAACCTTTCTTTACAAAATCTGTTTCTGTAGAACCTGTTTGCCCAAATAATATTATATCATTTTTTACTAGTTAAGATATTTATGTTTTGCTGAAATTGTTTTCTGCTAGATTTCTATCATTCCAACTGTCCTCATACACATATTTTTTTAATGTCTTTTGTCAATGATTCCTTATATCTGATAGTTCACAGAGAATGACTTTATAGATTTATAAAGTCAGATTTATTAGATTTATAATTCATTTCTAAATAAGTGATATTGTCTAAATTTTTTAGTAGGTGTATATACTTGCACATAGCTTTGTTGAATCATGCTTTTATTTGGAACCTTTGGCAGAATGTTGACTTAGCATTATAAAAATTATTAACTGGTGAAACTATAAAGAAAATGTAGACTCTGTACAGTCTTGTCCTAACAGTACACATAATGAAACCCACATATTTCAAAGATCTATATACTTCCTTTTGTGATGTTTCTTAAGATTAGAAAATGGGAAACATTCTCCATAAATATGTATCAAGTACAGCTATTTGATTTATACATTATATACAAACATTAAGAAAACAGTTGTGTGTAATCCTGCAATAAAAAATTCACCCCCGCCCCCAAAAAACAAATCATTATTTCAAAAAGAAGTCATATAAAGCATTTTAGTCTTTTGTGGAAAATGAAGAATAGTACAATTATTGAAATTTGGCACTTATATGTATTTAAATTATTAAAAGGTTATGCTGACCTATTTAGTAAATCCTTTATTCTCTCCCCTTGTTTTCTCTACAGTACAATTTATGTTTCAAACTAGAGTGACTTTTTCAATTTTGACAAGGTGTAAATGCAAATAGTGCCATCAGAGGTGCTGTTTTATCATCTTCTTTACAATGCAGATGACATAACTCACTCTTTTCAAAAAGTGAACTGTTCTTCCTAAAGGCAGGTTTTCTGTGAAATAGAAGACCCTAACTTTTGGGTGTCTCATACAAGATTATTGAACACCCACAGAAGGCACTTGACAATGGGTTCTAATGATAATAAACTTAGTGTGGATTGTGGTATTAGATTTTAAACTTTGTAACTGCTTTACTATTCTTCATTATGCAAAATTGCATGGCCATTTGTTCCTAACTTTATAATCACTATTTGTATTTTTCTGTAATGAGCATCCCTAAAGTTGTATAGATTTTACACCCTTGGTTTCTGCTTAGAACTTTTCTTTATAATCTGCGGTGGGCAATGTAGTCTCTGGCTAGAGATTTATGGTAACTCCAGGTCCATATGGCAGAGTCATCATTTTTATATTATTGACTGTGAATATCAAACCTACTGGCTGGATAAGTAATTTTACTCAAACCAGGGAGCATGGAAAAAGAACTAATGTGAATCTCTTATAAATGCTATTACATCAGCACTACTATTAATAATATATCCCATTTGTTTATATTCCGATTAAGTAATGGGTCTTTGATTACGATGCATGGGTGATGTGATGTGGACTTGTACGTCCGGAAACTGTCTAATTGTTACCAATCAATGTCACCCAATTAAATTTAACAATAAAACAAACAAACAAACAAACAAAACCCGTAAAAATTAACCTTAAAAATAAAAAAAATTTAAAAAAGAGAACTCCAAGCAATTCAGAAGTTTTGAAAGAAATTTGCAATGTTAGTATAAAGAAATTCACAATGAAATTATACTGTGTGTTTACTTTTTTCTTTTTTCTTTGTTACATTTGAACCTAGAAGTTCAGGTAATTGTAAGAACTCTTGGTTGTAGCCTTATACTGTATTTTAAAAGTGTTCTATAAAGAGACCATATAATAAGGGAATAAATTAATTTTCCCAGAGGTACACTGATATTTTTACTATTACTGTCCCTGAATTTAAAATTTTTTCCTTTCTTAGATGGTTGGAGAAATAACTTACTTAAGGAAGGAAGGAAGGAAGGAATGAAGGAAGGAAGGAAGGAAAAATTAAAAATTTAACTATGAAACAATTAGATGAATATTTTACCTTTTTCCTACTTTTATACAGAGTTCCTAGTAGATATATTTTCCCAAAAGTACTCAGTTGAGTTTGGTGCTCAAAGATAGAGTAGGCTAACTATGGACAAATGTGAAAATACCCTACTTATTTTCTATGGACTTAATTGATTGAGCTTGTTTCAAAGATGTCTTTCCTATTGACTAGAAACTTGGCTCATTAGACCAACTCACAAAGTGACCTTTTCAAAGAAAGAGTTTCCAATACATTTGTTCATGTTCCATGCCACTAAAAATGTGCTATTTAAAACTAAGTACAGTAATTTTGGATAATGTACAGAAGGTATAATTTTAAGCATAATACATAAATTTTAGGCACTGTTTATAAGACAATTCTTACACTAGGTATGAATCAAAGATACAAATTTCTTTCAAAAGCCAATTCAATACACACATTTGAACTCAAATAGTCCCTATTTTTTTTTTACGTCTGACTGAAGTAATAATAGCATACTAGTGTTTTTTTTTAACTTAATTTCCACATGTTAACTTTATTACACAAAGTGCATATATTAGTCCATCCTCATTTTACTATACAGTTAACAAAAACATTCATTTAACATACTATTCACTGATTTCCCATTGAAAAATTTTTATTTACTTTGTTTTAAAGAATAATGTTTAAACAACAACTTAGTTCAGGTTGAGAAATAATTGAGTCTGTACCATGCGTAAACAATAAAGTAGGTGAATAAAAACAAATATGAATATACATGTTTGATGCTCTTACAGATGACCCAATTTGTTAGTGTAGGAGTGTCCAATATTTTGGCTTCCCTGGGCCACATTGGAAGAAGAATTGTCTTGGACCACACATAAAATACACTAATAATAGCTGATGAGATTTAAAAAATCACAAAGAATCTCAATGGTTTAAGAAAGTTTATAAATTTGTGTTTGGCCCCATTCAAAGTCACCCTGAGTCATTGTATTAGACAAACTTGGGTTAATGAATTATTTTCAAAAATTAAATTAGGACTTTCAGAGAGCCAGTTTTATGATTCTCATAATATGAAAAAAGTGAGGGCTAACCATGTAGTTGTTTATGTGCATTAAGACCATGAAGTATCATTTGGAAGACTAAATATTATTACATGGTTAAGTTTGGTCTCTGGATCCAGACCATTTAAAGACAAATCTTGAGATTATTTTTTACTAGAATAAAAAGCACATTTTCAAATGTATGATACTGGAGACTTATTATTATGTGATACTAGAGAATTTATTCAATAGAGACATGCCTAGTTTCCTCTCTCTAAAACTGGAATAATTATAGAACCTGGGCCATAGAATTGTATTAGAACAGTGCTTGAAAGAGAATGTTTAATAACTGATGCTGTTTTAGCATTTTGTTATTGTTGTTGCTTTATCAGGTTGGAAAAACTCTCTCATTTATCCCAGCATAAAGTTAAAGGGAAATATGGATCATTATTTCTTGGAATCCTATTCAAGTAAACTCAGAATTATTTTGATACCACTTATTCAAATAATTTTAATTTTTTATTTTTATGATTTTAAGTTAACTATATTTGAAAATGCACCTTTTATTCTAGTATAAGATAATCACAATGATATATAAAAATTGATATATCTGATTTACATTTTTTTATTTGGAAAAAGTATTACTTGCTAACAAATGAAGCTTGACATTTGCTTCTTTTTGTTTTTATTTAAATTTTATTTTTATCATTAATATTTTTTCTTTAAAAAGTGGGAAGAAGTCAACTACTCAATCAGATTAAAAACTATATGAAGGAGGGTTATATAGTGCCCATTTAAATTTGTTTCTTATAATTAAAAATAACTATGGTTAATGAAAAAGTTGCTACTATTAATGCTATTAAAATACAATTAAAAACATCTAAATCTATGTTTTTTCTGTTGAATCCTTATTAGATTTTCAGTCAAAACAAAGTGTTGTTACATAAACAATATTATTCAGGACATTTTTCATATATAAAATAAGAAGTTTTTTCAATGGCTATTTGCCTGGCTTTCAAATTCCAATGTAAGGATGTTGCTTGCTATTTAATATTTCACTTTTCTAACAACAACGATGATAAATGGACTTCTGGAACTAAAATTTTAAATCTTTAGAACTAACTATCACTCCATTACTTACAGGATATTTAACAAGCAAATGGATACATAATGTGCTTGTGCTCTGTGCTATGGTTCTCGAGATCCACAGAGCAGGAGACACCACCTGCAGGTTCTTAATTAAGATCTGTAACTTTGTTATGCCTGAGGTATAGGGATCAAATTTATTCTTAGGAACTTTCTTTGTTTTTTTTTTAAGATTTATATTATTGTTTTTTGTTTTGTTTTGTTTTTTGAGAGAAGGTGAGAGAGAGAGAGAGAGAGAAAGGGGAGGGCTCAGAGATGTCTCCATGGTTGTACATCTTTAATTGTGACATAGTTTCATTCCACACAGGTGGATGTAGGAACCAAACTGAGGGTTCTCCTGTGTGCGCGGTGGGAACTTTCTCTGCCATCTTGGTGATTACAAGTTGTGCTGCAGTTCAGCTAATGAGTTTTCATGAGCCGAGGCCAAAATTTCACCCTTGGACTTTGCAGCAAGCACTCCATCTGCTGAGATATCCAGGCATCCCAGTCCTTGGGAATTTTTTGAAATCTCTTGTAGCACAGCTAATTCATTATTAATAATTCTTTCTGGTATTCCTACTTTTAGTCCAGGATGCAATCTTTATTTTCCTCTGATTACATCATTCTTTTTCTCCACATTCATGAACTCCTGTCATTAACTTGTTCCTCTATTGATAAATAGCCCAGGACCTCAGCACGTTTCCTCTAAAGACAAATGGCCTATCTTTCTTGTATCTCTAGCTCCTGAAATAACCAGAATGTAAGAAATGAGCTCAGGGTCCAAGTCTTTGCTTCCAGGCCTTTGCAAACTCCTCCTCATCCCTTACTGAGTATCCATGTTTGTTCACAGACTCCAAATTATTAAGCTCCAGCTGCATGCAATTTATACACTCTGATCTTTTTTACCTGCTTAGCCCAATACTACTGAGTACTTACAATATGCTAGCCACTATTTTGGTGTTAGTGCATATTAATGTATTTAATCCTCACATCAAACCTAGTGTGTTACAGTTATTTTCTTGTTGTTATATACAGGATCTGGCAGAAGTAACACCTTTTAAAAAGTAGTACAGTGTGCTTGATTGTGATATTGTTATGTTGCAGAATAACATGCTTATGATTTTGTAATAATCATTTAAGGGATGATACTTATGCTGGACCCTGTAGTTGCAAGCAAATGAAGTAACAGAAAGGCAGTGCTCTATGTCTATGGTCATAAAGTCTGTATATAGTAGACATGAGATTTGAATCCATATGATCTGATCACAGGGTTTATATGTGTAACCACTATGCCTTCCATGGTTTGCTTTCTGGTTTCTCTTTTTCTGGTTGTCCAGACACCCTCATTATACCTAGCTTTCAGCTCCCTTTTGACAATGTACATTTTTTCAGAATGATCGAGATACGTTTGAAGGAAGCTGCAAATAGCAATCTGTCTTTTTTTAAATTTTTTTTTAATATTTATATATTTTTATTGTTTTTGACAGAGAGAGAGGGAGAGAGAGAGATACAGAGACAGAGAGAGAACTGAACTGGAGGAACTCCCCAGTTCATCATATGGGTCCGCATTGGCTGGGGCTGGGACTCGATCCTTGGTCCCCGGCGCAGCAAAGTGAGTGCTCAACCCACTGAGCCATCCCGGCTTCCCCCGCAATCTGTCTTAATGCACTAGTTTGGGTGAGAAATCTTTCATTCATTTTTACACATTTAGTTATAAGCAAACTTGAGTTTTCTAGTACTATACATATTTTTTGAGTTACACATCAATAAATGATGAACTAGACATTTGCATGTGATGCGAAATCTGCCAATTATGAGTATGTTTTAGAAATACTACTTTTGGGGAAATTCCTGGGCACAAGATATTGTTACAAAGGTTTTTCTTGATTTTGGAGAACACATTTTTATCTGAGTCTCCTTGGTTGGTCAGTATTTGGCCAATATCTTTGTTATATTTTGCCACAGAAAAGATGACAAAAGAAACAAATGTTCAGTTACCCATGTGATCTTAACAAAAGATTATTAGGAAAGCTAAGTTTATTTTTGGAAAACTTTTCTTTCAGAGCCATTGGAGATGGAAAATAATAAAATATAAGTTGTTTTGGGCAATTAGAAAGGAAACCAGCATAGAAGGTAAGATCCCTGAGTTCTAGTATCTCCCCTTCCATTGCCGAAATGATTCTCTCTAATATTGCGAAAGTTATTTAACCACTGTGAAATGAGATGGTCAGACTAAGTCATTTCAGAAGCTTTTCCAGCACAAAATTTTCTATTCATGATAGCATAAATATCAGAGATCTATCCAAATTATAACATTTAGTCAAAAATGGGCTACCCTTTGGCAGGATAAATCTTGAATATTAGTATTATTTCTATACTCACACATGCTTAAGTAATATTTCCAATGAAAAATTTCCATATGTTGGTATTTAAGCACCTTTACTAATTATTATTTCAAAATAAGGAGTATATGTCTCTGCTCTTCAGAACATTTTTTTATTTTCAATTAATTTCCTACTTTCTGCTATAGTGTTTCAGATCAAACGCTTCCTAGCTTTAGAAGTCATTCATCGGACACAGGACAGGTGGAATTAAAGGGTAGATTGAGTTGTGGTTGTTTTCTTTTGATTTCTTCTTGTAGCTTTCCAAGAAAACTGTGCAGTCTGTGGTGGTGTTAATTCTGTAGAGCAGGAGTCAGTTTCTGCATCAGTGACGTTAGTGATGAGTGATATTATTTGACACCGGTTAGGAAGCTTTTAGAACCATTTGACAACAATGTCACTTAATATAGAAGTGGTTTCCCACTCATTTTTCTGGAAATAGAGTGGTAACATCTTTCCTGAAGTGTTTCCATCTGACTCAGAAAACCTTTATCCCATTCATGTCTGTCAATATTTTACTCGTTCGCTGAAGTTCAGTATAAATAACACTCATTCTCCCCAAACTTTTATCTTGTTGGAATTAAAATCTTTCTTGTAGGATAACAAAAAACAAAACAAAATAGTAAAAAACAAACAAGCAAACAACGTTAAGGTATTAGAGTTATACAACTGTAATTCTACCAGATTACAACTTGTAATATATTATTGATTTATACTTAACTATCTTATCTCCTCAACTTGTCAGTAGAGGAGCACAATAATCTTACACTGTCAAATTCCTTATCATCAAAATGTCTATAGAAGTTTCATTAATGTGGCAGATAATCACTCAGTATTGTTTGAATTGCACTGAAATGTTAAGGGGATGGACACTGAGTTAGGAGACAGTTCAAAATTCGTGTCCTCCACACACAACTGGATTTGTAAACTTCGTTGATTGAAGTACAGATTTACTGGCAGATGATTATGATTTTTGCTCACCATCAAAAGTTCTTTTTCTATTTCAGTTCATCTTCTACCTATTGAACTTCAAATAGGAGAAACTACTTGATGTGCCAAACATCTCACTGCTTTTCAATTAATGGTTGACAGTAAAGAATAAAAATATAAAAGATAATGTGCTGATTTTACAAACAACATATCACTGCTCTATCTATCCTGGAAAGGGAAATTTCTTCTGAGTATTTACAACTAAATGGTAGAGATGTGTTCGAGGAAAAGACATAGTACAGATGAAAATTTCAATTGTTTCAGTGAAGATTATGTTAGTTAGCAAAATAGCTATGGAGATCATTACCTCAGTTTGTGTTATAGATTATACTATAATAATAAAATTCATAATACATGTACAGAAAAATAAACAATTGTCAATGCAAAGAAAATATAAAGACTATTGGGAATTTCATTTAAAAAAGTCAAATACCTGTGGGTTATGTTGTAAGAGAATCAGAAGCTATTAACCTTGGCCTTGAATAATAGATAGGAATTAGATTATTGGGTTGGCGAGTGTAGATTGATACAGCCAGTTCAGGCAAAGATAAACTGCATTTGAATGTGTTAAATAATCTGTGAGTAAAAGTTATTTGAACATACAAAAATTTGAAACCACCCCATAACAACTCTATGATAATAAACTATCTTCACAAGAAAAGCTTACCGTAAGTCAAGCTCTGAAGGGAGCATGAAAAAGGAGAGTGGTGAAAGCTGGATTGGATGAGGATGAGAAGTTCCCATCTATGAACAGTACGTATTTCAGATTAAGACACATTGCTAGTGCTGAAGTCAAATAATACTCAGCACACTGTGACTGAGTGGACACCCAGCTCAATCTGTTTCCATAGAGATACAGGCATGTTGCACTGATTAACTGAGCAGAGTGTTGTATTCTTTGATTTAGGTCCTCCAAAAGTATACTCTCAAATTCAGGGATTTATGAAGCATTTAATTCTAAATGGACCATTCAGAAGTATAAAAAAAATAGATGAGTATAAATTTAACTGAGGAATTTAACCGTGGTAACTGAAAAATCTCTGAGAAGCAGCGGCTCTTAAATTCTGCAATACTAATACTGAACATAGGGAGAGGAATATAGAAGATAGAGGTCTTCCAATAAGATTTAAGTGATCTAGGAATACAGGGTTAGATAAAATAGGTAAGTACATTTAAAGTAAAATAACGATGTTAAATATTAATTGAAGTTAAACTTTTCATAGAACAGTAATTTCAGAATTGATGTAAAAAAAAATCTGCTTTTGATTTTTAAGAGGCTGTGTAGAGAAGTTGTAAGAAATAAGTGGTTTTATAGCTTTAATCTAGCATTGAGGCACACAAAAAGTCAGATACAACTCCATGGCCATTTATTGATACCCTGCTCTCCTGATGCTTAAGTAAGCACAAAACCAGTGATTTTACTTAGGGATTAATTTGTAGATGATGTGAACATCCTTTGGTAACATTAAGGAAGGACCTGTGGAACATTAAGTGCTAAAGCATTAATTACACTCTCATGTTCTTATCCCACTGAAAACCTATTTTAAAATTAGAAAATAATATCTAATGTCAGCAAAGATTATCAAGTCTCAGATTAGTTATTAAGCCATCTGATGAAAAGTCCCAATGAATCGCATTTTAGCATTATTTCAGATTTTCATGTTTAACTTAAAAAAAAAAAAGAGACTCCTAACCACTCAATGACAATATTTTACATTCACTAATAGAAACAACATTCACATCTATTTCAAAAAACAGAAACACACTGCTGTGTTTATTTGTTCAATATAACTTGGCCGTGTTGTTTCAAAGCAGAGATTTTATTTGGAACACTCATGACATGTTTGTTTTTCACCTTCTTGCAGAACTTCTTTTTTTTACGTATCTATTATTTAAAACATGCTTGTCTACCCAGAAAAAAATGTAGTATTAACTTGAGGCTTATTTTTTTCTTCAGAATGAAATCACCTATGGTGATGCTCTACCTTATCTTTTATCCTTACTCATGGCTGTGAAAGTAAATTGTACTAGTTTCTGTGAACAATGGCACTTTGTTTCAGAAACTTGTCTACATTTTTACCGCTAAATGAGACTTATAACCTGGGCCTGATAATTTACTGAGATTTTCTTAACCTAATGCCTAGCATGTGGTAGGTACTAATGCGTGTTAGTTTCTCCTTTCTCCTTATATTTTATATGTGTCTTGGTATGTAAAATGTTTTAAAGATTTATTTTATTGTTTTTGACAAAGCGAGAAAGACAGAGAGAGACAGAGGGAAGGGCAAGGGCCCAGAAAAATCTTCATAGTTGTATGGCATTAGTTTTTGACATAGCCCGGTAGTTTCATTCCACACAGGAGCGGGTGGGGCTGCAAGGGGCGTGGCCACACTGAACCAGGCCAGGGGCCTTCAGCATGAAAAGCATGCCTCCGTGGGCCTCCCACGTGAGAAGCTTGCTCCAAGGGAACCAAACGAGGCCTCCCACACGGGAAGCATACCCCAGCTCAGCATATGGGGCCACATGGTTCCGGGCAGGGAATGATTTTCGGACCCCAGGGCTGAAAGGCGCCGGTGCTAAACCCACTGAGTCATCCCAGCATTACCCGGTATTTAAATGTTTAAGCTAGAACATCCTGTCTCTAAGAACGCTAGCTTTTAAGAGTGCTGCTTTTTAAATGTCTCTGCTCTGGTAATTTTGATGTTCTTTAAACATAAAGGTTTTTATTTTTAACATCGTTTCATATCCAACATGTTTAGCATGGGGCAGTAGCTCCATCTTGGCAGATTGGTAGGAATAGAGAGGAACACTGAGAGTCAAGCAGCAGAATGCAAAATTGAGTTGGGAGTAAGAAAGGAGAAATCTGGAGTTGTGGAAGGATTGTATTTATAGGAAGATCTAGGTCTGAGAAAAGGGGGTGGGAACAGTTGATGTGGTTGAAAGTTTGCTTGAATTAGAAGGAATGCAACACCTTCTGTGTTTTGTAAGCAAGCATGATTACTGAAAACTAATGTGAATTATGACTTCAGTGATATTTATTTTTATTTAAATCAGTGTACTACTTCATCATGTTTGAATGAACATGATTTCAGGGATACATCTTCAGAGATATATTGCAAATACATTGTATTACTATTATTAGCAATACGTTTGTTCTGATATAGGCATTCATTCTTTGGCATTTCTCTTCTCAAATTATGGTGATTGTGATCATGAGGAGAGTCACTATGACGATGAGGTTTATAATTAAAGTCATTATGGATCACCTGTTATGTACCTGGCACTGCTAGGTGCAAATAACATATGATAACACCCCTACCCAGCCAACTGAATAAGACATAAATACAAGTAGATGAATAAAACATGTTGAAATGAGTACTATGCTAAGGGTTTATCTTTGGTTACTGCATCTCATGATCTGTGAATCTGTCTTGCAGTACATCAGAGAGGAGAGACATCCTCAGGATGAAGTGTGAAGACAAGAGTGTCAATAGGTAAAGGGAGTGTCTTGGGCAAAGACCTATGGGAAAGGTCATCACATAGTTGTTAAATTTTAAGTGATTTCATTTACCTAGAATACAGAGTTCCGATAAGGGGATAGAACAAGATAACATGAAAGGAGAAAAATTTTCTTCCTCCTTCTCTTATTCCATCCCTCCCTCTTTCACTTCCACCTTTTCTTTTTTCCTTCTTTGTTTCTTCTCTATGTTTTCTTCTTTCTTTCTTTCTGCTCTATTTTTCTTTCTTACTTCCTCCCTTCCATTTTCTGTATATATGTGTGTGTGTATATATATATATATATATTTTTTTTTTTTTTTGAAGGTTAGCAAGCATCCTTAAGAAATGCTAGCTTGAAATCAAAGAATCCACTCTGATCTTTGTCTTTATAGGGTCATGGAATCCTCTAAGATTCTTATAAATAAAATTGCTTCTCATTTTCTTTTATTTTTTTCCCACTGTCTTACTCTTTCACCTTTATGTGATTTATATATAGAATAGTAATTGAAAACTGGCCCTCTTTGTCAGTTTTATTAGAGTTTATTCTATATTTTATATTTATATTTGCAGCTGACCAAGTTTCTCTTATTACCAAGTTCCCAAGCCACTTTCCCATAGATGGGATTTAGCTCTGTTCTTTTACAATGCACACTAGATATTTCCCATTTGCCCTTAGGCTGCTTGGCCCAGTGACAGTCCACTTTCAGTTTAATCAGACAGAAAAATCACAGAAGTTCTGGTCTCCAGTGACCGTTTTGACTTTTATTTTTCTGAAAGCATGAAGAGAAGAGAATACATTTCTCCGTTTTTGCAGTTAGTATATAATTTTCTACACACTTGTGTACTGTTTGTTTCAAATCCAGGGTGACCTAGGTTAATGCCACCTCTGTCAGTGGGAAAACCAGCACTAAACTTTGCAGTCACCATACACAATCATTTCTAGTGGCTATCTCCCTCAGGGTATAATTTCCATCAAGGATTTTCTGAAGAGGCAAAGAAGGTATGAAAAAGACTTGAAGAGCTGCTTATTAGGGTTCGACTAAAAAAAATAAATAAATAAGTTGGATTTGGCTCATTTATTAGAGCTATGGATCTGATGCAGCAAGTGTTTTTAAGACAAGAAGGCAGACTTCTCTGATTGGGTCCTGTAAACCAATTGTGTGTCCTGCACCTCACATCATCCCATGGTCTTTTTAGTCAATGTTACAATATTCATAGGGTATGTGTGTTGTATGTGTTTGTGTTTTCTAATGGTTATGTATATAAAATCCAGTATACTTTTATGGCATTTACTTTTTTTTTTTTTAATTTTAGGTTAACTAAGATATATTTGGCATATAAAATTATAAGGTATTTAAGATGTACATCATGGTGATTTGACACATACAATGGCTGTCTGGAAAGTATCCAGCCATGTGACTTTCTTGCTATATATATTGCAAATGGCTAGATTTTTTCTGGACAGCCCTCATATTTACATTGTGAAATGATTTCCACTATTTAGTTAATTAATGTATCTATCACCAAACATGAGTATCCTTATTTTTTTGTTTTTGTTTTTGCTGTGAGCATTTAAGTTTACTTTCTTAGACAATTTCAGTTACACATACGGCATTAGCAAATACAGTCACTATGTTTAACATCGAATACTCAGACCTTATTCATCTAATAGCTCAAAGTTTGTACCCTTTTACTAAACTCTCCCAAACCTGAGCTCCTGGGAATTACTTCTTCACATTCTGTTCCAAGTCTTGCATATTTTCATTAGCCTAGTACCCTCAAGACCCATTCGTGTTGTTGCAAATGACAGGATTTCCTTCTTTCTCATAGCTGAATTATATATGTATCTCACATCTTTATCATTACTTTGATGATGGACACTTAAGTTGTTTCTATATCTTGGCATTTTACTAATAATACTGCAATGACCATGGGAGCGCAGCCATCTCTTCAATATTCTCTTTTCAGTTCTTTTGAATATGAAGTATATATAGGCGTGGAATTGGTAGATCATGTGGTAATCTAGTTTTTGTATTTTGGGGGGTACCTCCATACAATTTTTCATAGAGGCTGCACCAATTTATATTTCTACCAATGGTGAACAAGGGTTCCCTTTTCTCCATATCCTTTCCAGCATTTGTTATCTCTTATCTTGTTAATAATAGCCATTCTAATAAGTATAAGGTAGTATCTCATTGTGGTTTTGATTTGTATTTTCCCAGTGGCCACTGATGTTCAGCATCTTTTTAGGTACACGTTAGCCATTTGTATATTTTCTTTGGAAAAGTATTTAGATCTTCTGCATATTTTGTAATCAAATGGCTTGCTTATTTGTCGTATGAGTGCATTAGATATTTTGGGCACTAACCCCTTATCAAATATATGCTATGCAAATGTTTTATACTCTTCTATAGGGTGCCTTTTTCCCTTTGTTGATGGTTTCCTTTATTGTGCCAAAACTTTTTAGTTTGATGTCGTCTCACTTGTTTTGCTTTTATTGCCCTTGGTTTTTTTAAATATTAAATTTATTACGGTGACATTGGTTTGTAAAAATTGCATAGGTTCTTGGTGTACAATTCTACAGTACTTTAGCTGTGTGTTACAATATGTGTTCACCATCCAGAATCAGCTTTCTTCCCCTTCCGTCTCTCCCTCTCCCTTTCCCCCTTACCCTCAGGTAACCACTATTGACTATGTCTATGAGGTTTTGTTTCTTTGTTGCTTTTGGTTTTATATTCCACGTATGAGTGAAGTCATATTGTTCTTAACTTTTTCTGTCTGGCTTATTTTGCTTAGCATGATGACCTCAAGTTCCATCCATGTTCTTGCAAATGGCAGTATTTCATGTTTTCTTATAGCTCAGTAACATTCTGTTGTATATTTGTACCACAGATTTTTTTATCTAGTCATCTATCAAAGAGCACTTTGGTTGTTTCCATGAATTGGCCACCATGAATAGCACTGCAATGAATGTTGTGGTATGTTTGGTTTTATGGACTAAGGTTTTGAAGTTTTGGGGGTAGATACTCAGAAGGAAGATTGCTGGGTCATGTGGTAGCTCAATTCCCAATTTGCTGAGGAATATTCATACTGTTTTTGCCTTGATTTTGATGTCAATCCCCAAAGATCATTGACAAGACCAATGTCAAGGAATTTTCACCCTATGTTTCCTTCTAGGAGTTTTATGACTTCTGGTCTCATAATCAGGACTTAATCCATTTTGAGTTGACATCTGTGTATGTTATAAGGGTCTAGTCTAGTTTTATTCTTTTTCACGTGGCTAAGTTTCCCAGCATCATTTATTGAAGAGACTGTCTTATTCCCAAGATACACAAGAGCTGTCCTAAAATAATGCAACATAAATGCCTCTATTTTTCACATAACATGGCAATACTTTCAGGATAGCCTTCGTGTTCTTGGCTCTTTTTTTTTTTTAAGATTTATTTTATTGTTTTTCAATTTTTTAATCTTTTTTTTTTTACAGAGACAGAGAGAGACAGAGAGAAGGGGGAGGGCCCAGAGCAGTCTCTATAGTCGTACATCATCAGTTTTTTGACATGGCTTCATTTCAAATAGATGGGCAGGGGCTGTGCAGGGCGGGAACTGGGGTGGGGGCCTCCCACATGGGAGGCATGACCCCTTGAGCCAGGGGCCAAATTGAAGGGTGAGAACCAAACTGAGGGTCTCCTGCATGGGAAACACACCCCAGTTCAACATATGGGTCCACACTGGCCAGGGTTGGGATTCGATCCCATGTCCCCAGGGTTGCAACGTGAGCTCTTAACCCACTGAGCCATCCTGGCTTCCTCTTATTCTTATTTCTGTTTCACAAATGTCTTATAATTTTCAGTGTATAGATGTTTTACCTCCTTGATTAAATTTATTCCTAGGTATTTTATTCCGTGTGATGTAAGTATAAATGTTATTGTTTTCTTAATTTTTCTTTCTGACTTCATTAGTAATGTATAGAAACAATTGATTTTTATTTATTTTTTGTGTACACTGCAACTGTATTGAATTGCTTTATTAGTCTAACAGTTCTTGATGGAGTGCTTAGAGTTTTCAAATATATAATACCATATCATCTGCAAATGCAGAGTTTACTTCTTTTATTATTTGGATGTCTTTTATTTTTTAAAGACAAGTTACTAGGGCTAGAACTTATGGTACTATGTTGAATAAAAATGTTGTTTCTTATTTTAGAGGAAAAGCTTTCAGTCTTTTATTGTTGAGTGTGATGTTATCTGTGGGCTCATCATAGATAGCCTGTATTACATTGATGTGTATTTCTCCTAAATTGAGTTTGTTAAATGTTTTTATTATGCCAAATGCTTCTTCTGCCTCTATTGACATGATCATATGAATTTGTTCTTCGTTTTGTAAGTATGTGTATCACACTGATTGATTTGCAAATGTTAAACCATGATTGCATTCATGAAATAAATTCCCCTTGATTATAATTTATGATTTCTTTTTCATTTATTATTGAATTTTGTTTGCTAAAATTTTGTTGGGTGTTTTGTATCTGTGTTCAATGGAAATATTTGTATATAGTTTTCTTTTGTTGTAGTCAGTTGCTGGTTTTGTTATCATAGTAATGCTATAAAATATTCAATTATTTTTATTTTACAAAGATATAATTGACATTTTAAAAATATATGGCTTCACATAACCTCTTCTGATATAGCACCCCATGCCTGTACTTTTGATTAGCCAAGGTTAGCAGAGAGGACACTATTCACATGGAACTAGAGAAGAGCCCAAATTTGGAAGAAGTTATGAGCAGGTAGACATTTTCAAAATTTTCCTTTTGTTCTGAGTCCCCATGACAAGAGCATGGAAAAACTAGACAGTCACCATTCCAGTCTTGACCTGTTTCTGAGCTTTGCTGATTTTATATTTCTAACTGGTTAACTGTACTTCTATACTGTTCCAAACATGTTTTTATTCAGCAATACCCCCTGGTTAAAAAAAAAAATAAAGAGAGAGAACTCTTCTCTTTGTTTTTAAAAATACTTAAGTGTCTCCTTAAAAATAAATATCTTGGGGAAGCCGGGATGGCTCAGTGGGTTAAGCGCTCACTTTGTAGCGCTGGGGACTGAGGATCGAATCCCGTCCCCGGCCCGTGAGGAACCATATGCTGAACTGGGGAGTTCCCCCAGTTCAGTTCTCTCTCTGTCTCTGTCTCTGTATCTCTCTCTCTCTCTGTCAAAAAATTAATAAAATAAATAAATAAAACTTTAAAAATAAATGAATAAATAAATATCTGTTAAAAAATTGAATTCATGTAATAGCTACTATATAAGGTGTCAGATGGGTATTATGCTTGTTGGGGCTATCACTTTGTGGGGTATATAAATGAATATCTAATCATTATGTTGTTTTGTACACCTGAAACTAATAGCAATAATAGAACCAAAATAGAGTTGACAATTAAAAAATTGAATATAAATATTTTGGTTGTAATGATCATTAAAATCTTTAAATGATGCAGAACTTTAAGAAATGTCAGCTGTGGAGAAACAAACAAGAATACATTATAGACAGTGTGGTAAAGTTTTTTTGTTTTCTTTTTTTTTGGTACTGTTGGATTAAATTATAGTTAGGGATTTTAGAGTTTTCAGACTGAGGCAGAAGTAGCATAAACAAAACCACAAAAAGGAGAGTGGGCAGAACCTGTTCTATGATTGTTGAAGAATCATAGATTGTTCTATGAACCTGGACATATGATTGTTGCTGTGCAATAAAGAGTTGACTTCGTTGAAAGAAAAGTTTGGTCTTTGTCCAGCTCCTGGGAGGTAACCTCTAAGCCCTTTGAGTGCCCTGCTTGATAATTTGATTCTCTAGGAGTTTTGAGCCCTACCAGATAGTTTATGCTACCATTGTGATTTTTGGTAGGGGCAGGGAGCTGAGGTAGGCATGGTCATGCAGTAGCTGTGTGATTGCTGGGGTGGCCAGAGACTGAAATTCAACCACATTGGCAGTTACTCACGTCTAGTTAACTAACTTCGCCCCTCCCTATAAAAATTCTGGACACAAACGTTTCAGTGAGTTCTGTTAGTTCACAATCCTGTGGGTTTGTTGACATGTTTTTTTGTTTTGTTTTGTTTATTTTTTAGCTAGGAGAATAAATCACTTTATACACTACTGCACTAAGAAAGGACAACTGAAAATGTGCATCTGGGACTCTCCTGGACTTTGTTATGTGTACCTTTTCCTGTTACTAATTTTCACGCATACTCTTTTGCTACATCAAAATTTAACCATAAATTTAAAGACTTTGCTGAATTGTATGCATCCTAGAGAACTGTTGAAACTCGGGGTGTTTTGAGGGTCCCCAGAAATTGCAACTATACTTTATTAAAGATTAGGAGCTTCTACTCTGTTCATCTTAGGGTCTTGCCATTATTCCTATTATAGCACTTACAATGTATTCTAATGGCTTACCTATTTGTGAGTTTCTTCAAATAGACTGCGTAATTCATATACTAGCGTTGTTTCTTAACCTGCTTCAATTTGCTATGACTAACACAAAGTTTGGCTCATAATATGCTCTCAAAATGCATTAGTGTTGAGTTATAGAACAAAGACAAGAAAGGAAGAACATCTCAATAGACCACACAGAGTTTATTTCCTTAAAAAAATGGATCAGCCAAAAGTAAATGTGATCAAATGCTTGGAAATTTATAAATGGTAGCCCAAAAGTATGTTTGAGAAATTATATATATTCTATCCCCTTAGCTTGGAGTAAACAGAAAAAATTCTGGTGTCTTATGGTATAGTGCCTCTATTGAGTTACTATAAGATCTCCATTGACATAGGATCTTGTATTAGGGGAAAGATAAGATCTGGTTCTCATCTCAGAACCTAGAGATAAAACTTTACCAGATTATGATAACAGCTAAATAGATATTCACAATGCAATAAAGGTTAAAACTAATGTTCAAGGTTACCTTCTGAAAAAGTGATTTAAAAAGTCTCAATGATTTACCGTCATAGCAGACATAACAGATGCTTTATAAATATATGATTGAAAAGCCTGAGAAGACATAAAATGAAACCAATGTTGGCTGGCATGAATATAAAGAAGGTGTGATTAGATTATGATGGTGACTAAGAAAACTTAATTGTGATCAATATAACTATAATCAAATTAAAGAATATTTTAAAACAGTACTAGGATGAACTGCACAAAATAAAAAATAAAAAAATTAACACTTGCTAAATGAAGAGGATACTTCAGTTAGCTAATATGAGTGAGTGGTCCAGTTAGGTTTATACCTATCATAAAGATAGCTGCTTTGAAATACCATATTTTGAAGTCATTAGTGATTAATATTATTTCTTTGGTTTAGATTCTGGAATATATCAAACAAAATTTGAATTGCATTATGACTTCTTATAGATTCTCTATATATTTAGACAATCATAACCAGCTTACAGGAGGAACCATTACTTCTCATGATTAATTAATATTTGTATTCCATACCTACATTACTCATTTGTATAAGTAGTTAAGATAAATCTGGAAATATCTGGACACACTGAAAAACATTATATCCATGTACCTAAATAGCTAAAGACACGAATATGTCCAACACAAAGTAATGTCAATGTATTTGCTCTCTTTAGACAGGCAAGACAAGTTTCCTCAGGTTATACCTCCTAGTTATATTGCATGGCTTTTCAGCTGCAAAAACAATGATCAGAAAAGGTGGAAGAGAAAGAAAGCAGGAAAGACTTAGAGAATTTATAAGAGAAAAATGACCTATTGAAACCACAGTATTTAATAAAATTACTATGTTTTGCCCTCATTTAAATTTGTGAGCAGTGCTTCTATCTTGTTGTCACAACCAAGGCTAGGAAAACTTAATTTATTTTGCAAGCTTTAATTCAAAAATGCAGTCAGTCTGGTTATTTCGATAACCTTAAACTCCACGCTTCTGATCTTCAGCGTTGTGTACATTTAATATGTGCCATAGTGGGCACCTCTTCCTTCCTTCCTTCCTTTCTTTTTTTTTTTTT